>PVKM010024734.1:0-20346 GCA_004027735.1 Carollia perspicillata
TAGGACAGCCAAGCGGGCAGCCTGAGAGACCAGAGAACACGAGGTGAGCATGGCCAATGCCAAACCGTGAGATACAAAACATGAATGATAACAGAGAGAGGGTGGGAATTTGGTATACAAGTCTCCTGATGGCCCTCTGCGTGATGGCTGTAAGTTAGAAATCGGAACTGGAAAGGAGGGAGAAAGCAGCAGCTAGCCATGGTTAAAGGCCTTGTCTGGTCTGTTTTCAGAAGCAAAACTATGCAGAGAGGAGCCGATTAGTGCTTCTGATAGACCCAGCAAGCAAGTCTGAAGTCTTAAATGGAAACTGAATTTCAAATAGAACCCCGATAAGGAAAACAGGGCATTAACCATTTACCAAATGTAATTTTTAATAAGTGGATACTGTAGGATAACAGTCAACATAGCATCCCCTTAAGAGCTATCGGGTATTCTATAACTCAAAAAAGTTACAAAATTGCTTAAAATGTGCAGTCAGAACATTTTTAGGAGGAATGAACTAAGTTACAAAACAAAAAAAATAAAACTGACCAAGTAGCTATTATATGCTAAACCCTGTTCAGCACTTTAAGAAGCATGTCCTCATTGGTATGATGTCTAGAATTTCCTTTAAAATAACCAAGAGAGAAGATGGGGAAGTGTTTCCATAAGTAGGGGCAGAGATAAAATAAAATTGAGTCTAATTTGATAACTGTTAAGTTTGGTGACAAAGACATGGATGGTCATTATACTCTTCTATTTTTGTTTCTTTACATTTTCACGATTTTAAAAAGTATTTAGTCTGTATCATGAGTTAAGTGGGAGGTGTTCACTTCTGAGTGGAAGTGGGTTTGCTTAGTGTATAGAAAGTGGGGGTTCTAGTGTATAGAAAGGACTTCTATGTAACTCTCCAAATAAGACAGTGGGGTTCTAGTGTATAGAAATGACTTCTATGTAACTCTCCAAATAAGACAGTTACAGGCCTGTCAACTATAAAACCCTCATGAAAGAAGGAATGAAGTAGCCAAGTTGCAAGTATTAATATGAAGGTGCAGCTTCAGAGGAGCTGGAAAAATATAAGCAAAAAGAAAGGTTAAGGGAACAGAAGAATGTGCATGGAAAACACAGGAAACAAAAGGCAGGAAAATCTATTTCTCAAGCAAAGGAGAAGGAAAGGTATTTCTTGAGTAGTTATTGTATTCTAAGACCTGTTGTTAGGCATTTCACATCATTATCTCATATAATCCTCACAGCGAATCTGTAATGTAGATATTACTATCCTCAATTCAAGATAAGGAAATAAAAGCTCACGAAGGCCACATAACACACAAGGGATCTTGTAGATACTAAATGACAGCAGCCAAGATTTAAAGCTTCTTGCCCAAGCTTAATAGTCTTTGCATTATACAATAATCTATTCCCCAAGGAGCTACGGTTAAACATACAACAAACAAATAGCTTTGTTTAAAGTATGTAGATTACAGAAAAGAAGAAGGAAAACACAATCTAAAAAGGAAGAGAGAGAAGAAAATCTATTTAATTTTGGCATGTAAGCATATCCAGGTTGTTATGGTAGTTTAGACAGGACGCATGGGGAAACGAATACAACTAAACCAGGGACTAGAGTAGGAGTTAGCAGGGCAAGGTGGGAAAAATGTTTCCAGGGAGAAAATAGCAAGAATAGAGCCATAGAGGTAAGAGAGACAATGCACTGAGGAACTTTAAATTTGATTGGTATACATTCACTGGTTTAATAAATATTTACTGAAGGCCTAATTTACATCAAGAGCCAAGTGTACAGGAGCAATCAAAATAGAAGAGCCCCTCCTTCATGGTACATACAGTTTAGGAGACAAACAATCAAAGAATTAGACAAAATACAATTACAAGCTGGGAAGTGTCACGAAGGAAAAGCACGTGAAGCTTGTGAAGACAGCATCTAAAGGGGGACTTACCTAGGAACTGTGAGATGATCAGAGATGGCTTCCCTGGGGAAGCGACATTTAAACTAAGAGCTAAGAATGAACATGCACTAACTAAATGATGAGTGGACGGCTAGGGAAGACCATTAAGGCAATGGGAATAGAATATAGAAGACTTCAGATCAGACAGAACAAGGTGCAGTACAGAACTAAAAAAAACAGTATATTTCAAGTGCGAGCCCAGATGAGAATGCGGGACACAAGGCCGGAGAAGTAGGCAGGCTAAATAAATCATACGTGGTCTTTAAGAATACTTGTACACTTGGAGTTTGTCCCAGGAGCAAAGAGAAGCCAGTGAAAGTTTTTGATCAAGGGAGTGATAAAATAAAAATTACATTTTAAAACTATTCTCAGGTGTTCTTAACTTCAAGTCCATAGACACCAAAGGGTCTGTGCATAAAGTCTAGGAGTCCATGAACTTGGATGAAGGGGCAAAAAAAATCTTTATTTTCCCTAACCTCTAAATAAAATTTACCATTTCCTTCAATTATGAATATAGGCCCTTTCACATCATATTACAGTCATTACAAAAATCTCAAAAAAATAGTTTTGTCCCTCATAACATCATGACTTTAAAATTATGCAAGTTCTGAAAGCATTGCTAGATCTTGCTATTTAATGTTGTTAATATTGAAGCACATATATTACATTATTACAAATTTTTAAAAAATAATATTTTGATAACTTTCTTGGTCTCCTTTGTAGTTACACATATTAAAATGTCATTCTCAGAAGGAGTCCATAATTTCACCAAGATTCCCAGGGGTACATATCATAAAATAAGTCTAAGGATCCCCACAATAAGCAGAAAACGAACAGATGCAGGGAAACTGAGAGAGAAGGTGGAGTAACAAGCAATCAAGGAAGATGGAGGAAGCTTAAATGAAGATGATGGCCTTGCTGGTGGAGAGAAGACCAATTTGGAAGATATTTAGGAGATAAAATTGACATTAGAGACGCTTTTCAAAGAATACTTTCTGTTATAACAATGCCAATAACATAATGATAAGTGAAAAATGCAATCTAACACTACCCATATCGTATGACACTGATTAAAATTCTACTGTGCACTGAAAAGACTGGAATGACATGAAAGTATTTCGATATATTGAACATGATTTTCACTGGGTAATAAATAATATTAAAAATGTTATTTTTCCTTAGGACTTTTCTAAATTTTTCTATATTTTATAAAATGACTATCAGAAAAAAATGCCTAATTTTAGTTATTCTTGCAAATTTTTAATGACAAAGTAAAATGTTTATAATCTGTATTAATGTGAAATATATATAAAACTGTACATACAGTATGATCGCAACCATATGTATAACTTTAGGTAAATTATGGATGATTTCTTTATACTGTTAGGTTTTCCATGTTTACTAAAGCAAGCACATATTGTACTGTAAATTATAATATATTTAAAGGGGACAAATGGATGGATTAGCTTTGGACAGAAGGGAGGATTCTTTAAGATTTAACATGAAATGAACAAGGACTGAGATGGACAGAGTTTGTTGGTGGGGAATAGGACAATGAGAGAGTTCACATATGACGGACTCTAGCCAGCAAAGCAGAAGGCGAGGACATGTACAGTAAGCAAAAAGGGTGGGCGGGACTAGTAATGCTGCCTTCAGAGTGAAGGTTTGGAACAGTCCTGTGGGGACACAGAGAACTATCAGAAAGCACATGGCTCAACTAAGGTTCTTTTTTAAAAAAAAATATTTTATTTATTTATTTTAGAGAGAAGGAAAGGGAGGGGGAAAGAGAAACATCAATGTGTGGTTGCTTCTCACATGCCCTGCACTGGGGACCTGGCCTGCAACCCAGGCATGTGCCCTGACTGGGAATCAAACCAGCGATCCTTTGGTTCGCAGGCCAGTGCTCAGTCCACTGAGCCACACCAGCCAGGGCTCAACTAAGGTCCTTTAGGGACAACAAAGGAATGGTATTAATCAGTATTATTTTCAAATTTGTAAGTCATTTGTGGAGCTTCTTAAAAATGTCAGATCCCCCTCCCAGTGACCCAGGTCATCCAAAATAAAGTTTAAGCAATCTACATTTTCAACAGGAGAGTGTTGCAGGTGAGCTTTTCAGAGGAGCTCAGACCACGTTCTAGGAAACAGTGGTTCCGAGTCTGGCCTGAAAACAAAAGACAAATTTATAGATCTAGAAAATTTTTTCAGGTTCTCTCCACTCCCATAATTTTAATTTATACAGGAGTCTAGGTGTTAAGTTTCTTGTTTTCTTTTTTTGTTTTACAATTTTAAGAGAATAAGCATCAGCTTAGAAAGACAGGTGAGAAAAAGAGTAGCAAAGGTAAGACACAAAATAGTCAAAAAATACACTCTTATCTGTACTGCAGAACTCCAGGCAAACTACTTATCACCTTACCTTTAACAGGAGAGCAAAGTTACTCTTCAGAGAATTAGTCACACCGTTTTCATACAGTTTTTTTCTCGTGAGGTTTTCACTCACATTCCCACCACCAGATTGATACCTTAATAATGACTTTAGCATGGTTTCAAAAGGGTCCGCTGAAACAGACAAATTAAACATTTTTAAGTCAAAGTAATCACTCAAAAAAAAAAAAAGATCTCCAGCAAAAGGACATAGAGATCAGGGAAGTATGGAATTGTAACTGAAAGCAACTTTTTTTTTCACAACTCCCTTAAATGTCTTGCCTAAATATGAAAGTTCAAGAGGCAATGAAAATTGGCACAAGTACTATATCCTGACTGGGAATTTCACTATAAACAATTAATACTTGCATAAATTTTCTTCTTACATGACAATATCGTTGACTTTATAAAAACAGCTCATCCATTGATTTTAAAGAAAAATTGATGATGCTGTGTAATTGTCAAGTATTAGAGTTAAAATCACTTAGCTGAGTTAAAAAATTTCTTTTCTCTTTTATTCATCATTTGAAGTGTTTACTTAATGACTTTGTTTTCACACACATACAAAAATACATTCTCATGATAAATAATTAAAACACAGTAAAATACAATGAAGAAAGTAAAATACATCTAAATCTTACCAGAGATTCTCACTGTTAAAAATCTTAAGAGATTTTTTAAGAGCTGTTAACATTTCTTCACAGAGATAGACAAAAATCTGTCAGATTTCACAAAGAACTACAGTCCCTTCTTTCAGAGCACTTGTCTGGGTTCATTAGTGGGATCATTTCAACGCTTTTTACGTGCTTTTGCTACTCCCCAACACTAAGTATAAACTCCATAGGAGCAGAGACCACATCTGGTTTTACTCGGCACTGTATTTCCTGACGGAGCCATCTTTCTGTCCTGGAAAGGGGCACCAATTCAGGCCAGACTGCCTAGCTTCCCGTCTCAGCTCCATCGCTAATTAGTAGTACGACCTTGGGCAAATGACTTAGCCTGTCAACCTCAATTTTGTCTTCTGTTAAATGGGAATAACCAACAATACCTATTTCATAAGGGTGTTCTGAGAATTAAATGAGTTAATATTTATGAAGGTCTATAAAAACATAGTAATTGCTATACAAGTATTTGATAAATAAAATAAAATAAATACATATCATTACATTAAGGCCTAAAAGTAGTATTACAAGTATTCTTTTATGCTTGATAAGTATAATCATGTTGATTTATAAGTGTTTATTTGCTTCTTATTTATATTATAAACAATGCTAATAGCTCTTACTTAATTGATTATCAATTCATGATAAATTCCTGAAGATTATTACTGCAAAATCAAATATCACTGCCAACCTTCTCTCCAGAAAGTCTATAAAACATTTATACTTCATGTTTCTCCATTCCCACATCAACAATGAGTTTTGTCAATATTTTTCGTATCTTTGGTCAGACAGGGAAAACCTCATTTTTATTTGCATAACACTGATTAGTAGTGAGGTTGGAATGTTTTCATTTGCTTATTGGACATTTATATTCCTTCTTTCTTAATTACCTTGTTTTTACCCATTTTTCTACAGTTAAACTTTATTTTGTTCTTATTAGTTTTTATTTACTTTATAAATATATATATGTGGGAAATAGTTTCTCCATTTCTTTTAAACTTTTTCATAACATTTTATTTTACAAATATACAGTCATCAGTTAATACACATGTATAGTAATGAGTAGCCAACATTTTCCTAATCTTCTCTTTTTCATCCTTTCTCAAGGCATTTCTATTGCACTAAAGTTTTTCATTTTTATGTAGACAGATTTATCTGTCTTGTGCTTGATGGTTCCTAGATCTCATGTCATGGTAAGAAAGGGTTTGTCAACACTCCCCTCAAAAATTTAATATCTAACTATGTTTTCTTCTGTTACTTTTATGACACTATATTTTAATCATTTGGAATTGATTTTGATATAAAGAATAAGGCAGGGATTCAAATTTCCCAGGGATTCTTTAAACTAATTTAGCTTTATAATACACTGGTCTATCTGATGGTAGAGGTGTTCCCCTCACTCATGTTCTTTTCTAGATGTTTCTTAGCTGCTCATTTATATTTACTCTTCCACATGTATACTGGCATTATTTTTTCAGGTTCCCTCAAAAAATTTACATTGGGATTTTTTAATACACACACACACAGGAAGGGGGACCCCCCCAAACCTGGAATACAGGCTTCCCCTGCTAGGGAGTGTTCAAGGAAACCATCTATCAGTGGACCAGCTGGCATTGTTGTGAGAGGCTGCACTTGGCTTCAGTGAATTTTTTTTGAAGATTCTTTCAACACCTTAGCCCATTTCATGATGGGTGATTTAGGAGTGTACCTACCCACACTGCATAGAGTGTTCAGCAGTTTTTGAGCAAAAACAGCATGACCATGCCCCTTCCCCCCTTCACCCGATCTCACCCCAAGTGACCTTTTTTGGTATCCCCAGGTGAAAAAAGTCCCCAAAGGGAAACATTTTGCTGATGTGGAAGAGGTGAAACAAAGTGGGAGGAGCACTAACAGCATCAAAATCAATGAGTTCAAAAACTGTTTTGAGCAGTGGAAAAAAACATCTCAATAGGTATTGTATCAAATAGAGAATGCTCTGAAGGTGACTGAAGTTTAAACATGTAAGAATAAATCCACAATTTTTTATAAATATATTCTGGTTTTGTGGGAGTTCCCCCCTCTTATATATGAAAAAATAATCATTTTACAATACTGTTTCTTAAATGAGGTACATAGTATAGAGCACTCTATAAATGTTTCTATTCCTATCCAAGAACAATGTAGTTCTTTATAGACATTTCTTGTTTAAAGATAAGGATCAGCTAATTATAAAGAAAATTAAACTTACAGGTCTGATTGGGGTTGATATGCTGCTTCAGTACATCAACAGTGCCCAAACTAACCACAAGGCGCCTGCCAAACCAGAAAGAGACGACAGGCCCGTGTCTCTCATGCAAATTAACCAGGAACTCATGCAAACTTCCACTGTTCACAATATCTGGAAGATTACCATCTCTGAGAAAAGAACAGTTGACAAAATAATCAATTTACCTTGGAATAATCAGAAGAGCAACAATTAATTATGAATTAACTGTGTCAAGACATGAGACCAAAGGTACATGAATTTCAATTACTGCAAAACCCCAAACTCAATTATATTTGACATTTTGTTTTCTATAGATATATTTAGATATGGATTTGTCTGATATTTTGGGAGTTCATAACACTTCAAAACAAATAGGAAAGGTACACAAGAAACATCTGACTAAGACACTGGAAAACAACCCAATTTTTGCAGCACCTCATTCTGAGATAGCAGTGAACATCACCACAGGCTGATGAAAAACATTAGATCGTCTTTGGCAAATTTTTTCTTTGTTCCGTCTATCTTAGTCCTGACTATTTTCAACTTTCTCTGGCTAGGGGAAATGAAAGCAATTTAAGGTTTTGATTTATACAGCCTTCCTTTCTATTCTTAGTGAAATTTATGTTGCATGCCAAGAGGCAAGTTAAGAGTAAATAGAGGAATTAAATAAGCTTATTAATCTAAAAATTTGGTTTACTTTCAATACCAAAAATTAAGAGTTGACTTTATTTGATTCCAAGAAATAATTACTCACTTTTCTTCAGTTGGAGTAATCCCCGGAATTCCTGCAGCTTGTCTGGAAGCCTTAAGGAACAATTTTAAAAATAGTTTTAATACAATGAATTATCAACATCATGTAAGTCAGGTGTGTTTTGCCATGACATCTGCAGAACCTTCCATGGTGGCTTCCCAATTAGGTTAAATCTCAGATATTATCTCTGTTAAATACAAAAACTGGGTTCTTTGTATTTAAAAGAATTATCTTAATATTCTTCCTCAATTAAACTAAGGCGTTTGAAGAATTTAACATACATTTTACATAAATTAATACACAATCAAGCACAGTTTTCTCTGTTCAATGTCTATATATGGTCCCATCTAGCTTGGCTTAAAAAATAAATCAATGCCATGCTTATAATACTTTCATTCCTAAAACAGTTCTCCTCTTTCTAGTCAAAGAAGTTACCAAAATAAAACATGATATTCACCTTTTACTTTAATAGTTATTATTGTCAGGGTCATACAGTCATGGAGGTATCTGGTACAGAAATAAATAGCAAAATAATTCAAAGCAAATTATTCAAATGACAGACTTTAAGAAATGAACTGGGGAGAAGTTTGGGAAATTTCTGTAAGTTTGTAGAAGGTTTATGGTTGCTGTGTTTGGAGTCAGTATTATTTTTGATTAAGCATATAACTTTTGTTAGCTACTTTTTAAAATTATATTTTATTGATTATGCTATTACAGTTATCTCAATTTTTCCCCCTTTGCCATCCTCCACCCAGCAATCCCCACTCTCCTGAGCAATCCACTCACCATTGTTCATGTCCATGGGTTATACATATAAGTCCTTTGGCTGCTCCATTTCCTATACTGTACTTTATATCCCCATGGCTGTTCTGTAACTACCTGTTTGTACTTATCAATCCCCTCACCTCTTCACCCATTGCCCACACCCCCGTCCCAACTGGCAACCATCAAAACACTCTCTATATCCATGATTCAGTCTCTGTTCTTCTCATTTACTTAGTTTTTCAGATTCAATTTTTGATAGATATGTATTTATTGCCATTCTTTATAGTTTTGATGTTCTTTTTCTTAAATAAGTCTTTTTAACATTTTGTACAATAATGGTTTGGGGATGATGAACTCCTTTAGTTTTTTCTTATCTGGGAAGCTCTTTATCTGCTTGATTCTAAATGATAGCTTTGCTGGGTAGAGCAATCTTGGCTGTAGGTCCCTGCTTTTCATGACTTGGAACATTTCTTGCTTGCAAGAAGTTTCTAGGATACTAGAAGTTTCTTCCCTTCTAGCCTGCAAATTTTCTTTTGAGAAATCAGCTGACAGTCTTATAGGAACTTCTCTTTTGGTAACTATCTACTTTTCTCTTGCTGCTTTTAATATTTTCTCTTTATCTTTAACCTTTTTGGCATTTTAATTATGCTGTGTCTTGGATTGGGCCTGTTTGCATTCATCTTGTTTGGGACTCTCTTGCTTCCTGGATTTGCACATCTATTTCCTTCACCAAATTAGGGAAGTTTTCTTTCATTATTTTTTTCAAATAGATTTCAAATTTCTTGCTCTTTCTCTTCTCTTTCTGGCACCCCTATGATGCAAGTGTTGAAATATTTAAAGTTGTCCCAAAGGCTCCTTACATTATCCTCATTTTTTTAAATTCTCTTCTCTTTTTCTTGTTCTGATTGGTTGCTTTTGGCTTGCTTATTTTCCAAATCATTGATTTGATCCTTAGCTTCATCTACTCTACTGCTGTTTCCTTGTAAATTGTTCTTTATTTCAATTAGTGTATCCTTCATTTCTGACTGGATCTTTTTTATGTTGTTGAGGTCCTCACTGAGTTCATTCAGCATCCTTATAGTGTTTTGAACTCTGCATCTGATACATTGCTTATCTTGTTTAGTTCTTCTTCTGGAGTTTTGAACTCTTCTTTCATTTGAGCCATGTTTCTTTGCCTCCTCATTTTGGCAGCCTCCCTGTGTTTATTTCTAGACTCCCTGTCCTGGTAGCATGACCTAATCTAGTGGATGTCCTGCAGGATCCAGTGGCACAGCCTCCCCATTACCCAAGCTGGCTACTCAAGATGCGCCCTTTGTGTGGGCTAGTACACCCTCCTCTTGTAGTTGAGCCTGGATTGCTTTTGGCAGGTCAATGAGAGGGATTTACTCAGGCCAGTCAGCTGCAAGGACTGGTTGTGAACACTAATTACCAACCTCCACCCTCCAGGAAGGGTCAGCTGTGCAGGGGCAGGGTGGTGGAGCTCCACTCTAGTCTATAGCTGTCCACTGGGTGCATAGGTTCTGGGGTTTCCTAGATGGTGCAGGCCAAGATCAGCCCCCACCTGTCTTCCACCTAGGACCACTCTGCATGAGGTAGAAAGCAATCTGAGATGGCTGCTGCTTGTGCTGGGCTTAGAGATTCCAAGCAAAGCCAATATATGAATCTAGGCTGGCTGCTGCTAGTGCTAGGCCTGGGGCCACTTTGCTTTTGAGGGGATTTGGGAAGTTTTGAAGCTTGAGCCAAGGCCAGCCATTCACATGGAAGAGTCATGGCGAACAGGCTGCATGGGCCTGTAAGTTGGGTGAGACAGAGTCTCAGGGGATCTCCAGGGCGAGGCATGCATTGTTAGCCAGGTTGATGGAGTCTCAGATATGGCACCTGCTGCCAGCTCTGTGGTTGGGTGGCAGGAGGGTTCAGAAAAAGGCACCTGCCTGCCTTTCTGTCTGTGAGAAAGCTGTCCCCCAGTTCCCTCCTTGATGCCAGAAACTTCATTTCCTCCTTGTATCCCACTGGTGCTTTCAAGCTGCTACCACAGGGCTGGAGCTCAGAGAGAGTGAGTCTGAGTAAGTCCACATGTGGGTTCTTTAAGGGAAACTGCTCCGGACTTCAGAAGCTTCTTCTGCTGACTTAGTCCCCACTGGTTTTTGCAGCCTGAAGTATGGAGACTTTTCTTCCTGGTGCTGGAAACTTGGTCTGGGGTGCCCGTTGTGGGAATGGGATTCCTCACTCCCAAGATATCCCTCCCGAATTTTTAACCACCATGTGTGGATGTGGGACCAGCCCATTCAGCATCTCCACCCCTCCTACTACTCTGGATGGATGTGGTTTCTTTAATTGTGTAGTTGTCAGACTTCCATTCAACTCGATTTCTGACCGTTCTGAGTGTAGGTCACTCTACATTTTAGTTGTAATTTTGATGTCATTGTGCAAGGAGGTGAGCCGTCTTTACCTATGCCACTATCTGACTGAAGTGCATGTTGCTTTCATATAAGACTTTCATAAAATAATTTTTAGCCCTGACCAGGGTGCCCAGTTGGTTGGGGTCATTCTGCAACACTAAAGGTGGCTGGTCTGATCCCCAGTCAGGGCACAGGCCCGGGCTATGAGTTTGGTCCGTGGTTGGGGCACGTGCAAGAGGCAGCTGATTGAAGTTTCTCTCTCACATCTATGTTTCTCTCCCTCTCTTTCTCCCTCCCTTCCCCTTTTTCTAAAAATAAATAAATAAAATGTTGAACAAAATAAATTTTAAATAAACTAAACATTTATAGAAAAATAACATAAAATATTCAATTCTGGAATCGATTATGAATTTTGTCAATGATTTTGACTAGTACTAATCAGAGTGTATCTATCTGGCATAGTCCACTTAACATTATATAAATAAAGGAATCTTATTTATTCATTTGAACGTTTAAACCCTCAATTATGTTCTATCATGTATGTTCTTTCTTGTTATTTTTCATTATCAGATGTTGTGCTATAAAAAGCTTTGTATAACTTTTATTCTGTTCTCCTTTGGTGTATGTATACCAAAAGAGAAGTCTAGGTTTTACTGAAGAATTTTACAGTTTCTACTAATTACTACAAAAATGCTATCTAGAATAGGGCATGTAACTTGCATTTAATGGATAATAATGAAACCTACAATGCACACTTTAGTTCTACAGTCTCATCAATAATGAATATTTTTCCAGTTTAATACAATTAATAGTGAGGGAAAGGATGGAAGGAATCCCATAACTTGAAAAAGATAAAGTCGATGGAATAAAACATCCTATTTTTATTTTCTAGGCTGAAATTATTAATGACCGAAAACACATTTCTTGATTTCTCTTTAAACATGGTAGCTTGATAACATTCATCTATTATCTCTTGCTCCTAAAATCCCACTAAAATAAAAGTGAAGAAATAAAAAGAAGAAAATGAGGGTAAAGAGAATGAAAGAGGAGACAATAGCAGATGGAAATCCAACCAACTTTCTGAAAGTGTTAAGCTGTTGGAGCAGTGATTAATTGACACAGTTGTGAGGCCACATCTGGGGGGCGGAGGAGGATCCTACAAGAAGCAACCTGATTGCATTCTTTAACCAGAAAAGCATGATAAGACACAAGACTTTAACAATTAGTCAAAAGTCATGCCAGGGCCTGGGTTGCTCAAGAGGTTATGGGCTCAGTCCTGGGTTGGGGCACATACCTAGGTTTCAGGTTTGATCCCTAGTTACAGTGCACGTGGGAGGCAAACGATTGATGTTTCTCTCTCTCTCTCTCTCAAATCAATACACATGTCCTTGGTAAGGACTAAAAAAAAAGGTCAAAGTCAGTATACAGAAACCTTAGACACATATCTAGGTGTCCTCCATTCCTGTGATTACCATCCTTCTGGAAGGAGACCTCGATTCCAGTTTCAAGGACAACAGTCTGGGGAGGGGGAGGCCCTATAATTCTAAGGGAAGATTATTTCAAACCTAGAATTTATACCAAGCCTAATTATTATTCAAGTGTGAAGCTAGAACAAAAGATTTTCAAACAATCAAGGTCTCATAAAAGGTATTTTCCATGCATACTGTTTTAGGGAGCTATTGGAAAATGGTGTTCTGCAGCACATAAAAGAAATAAAAAGAGAGAGAGCATGAGAAAGTATCATGTGGCATCTAGGAAACAGGGTATGCAATACAGGTGAAGAGAATACCCACAACAATAATAAAAGAACAAGAGCTATGCAGCCCAATGAGATGGTTGGTAAGCAGTACTGCCTGGGGGAAGATGATGAAGGGGTCCCGAAGGGTATCTTCACAGGACAGAACATACAACTGATGTCTTCAAATACTGGGACGATTGCATGGAATAGTTTTATGCTGAAATGTTGAAATATTTGGAAAAAACTACTGATAGGCAAAAGAGAATGAGTTCTAACGACCTGCAAATATAAACACAATCACTCCCCACCACCCTAATACTGGCTTCCACAGTCCCGTCAACAGGCATAAGGAGAGAGCCTCAGAAGGCTGGGTACCCTGGAGAAGATGGCTTCTGCACCAACCTTCACACTTCGTTAGCAGAAATGAAGTATGAGCTCCCGAACGCCAGGTGAAAGGCTCTCCTGCACTTGACTACAGCCACATCTCTCAAATAGCCAAGTGATGAGACAGATCCCAAATCTGGCATGCACCTGGCAAAGCCCAGCGAAACTTCCACCTCCCCGATAATCGTAGCCTTACCACTACCATCTGCCTTGAGACCATCCAAAATAGTAACATGACTTTTTTCCTTTACTTACATTAGATACCACACGAGGCCCAGGTTTACCATTCCCAAGTCTTCCCTCATCCCCCAGATTCCCATTCCTACAGGTTTATCCTCTTTCCTGAACCGCCTCTCCCCCATGCAAACCTCCATCCTACTTCTGTCACTAATTCCATGGCCATACAGTAAATCTCGACATCACCAATAACTTCAACATATCCAGAATTTTAACATCAAGCATCTGAATCTCCCAGCATCTATCTTTTCTCCTTCCTATTAATTTTTTTTTATTTATTGACTTGAGAGAGAGAGAAACATCTATTTGTTGTTCCACTTATTTATGCATTTACTGGTTGATTCTTGTATGTGCCCTGACTGGGCATCAAACGCACAACCTTAGCATAGCAGGATGACACTCAAACCAACTGAGCTGCCCTGCCAGGGCTCTTCTCACTATTTTTAATATCTTGATTCCCAAAACTACTTTTACCCCAAAGGACTTTTAACCCTCTCGTTCATATCATATACTCACTTCCCGCTGTAGCCAGTCAGTATAACTACTCCTTTGTATACACCCTTAACTCCTTTATCCTGTATCCTTTTGTCATAATCATCTAACAAAACACCTAATTTTGATAATGCAATGTTCTGTTAACTGCCTCTGAGCCCACACAGCTGATGAAAAACAGCTGGAAAGAAACACAGCCACACTGACTAGCCTCATTTTAATTTCATGAACTTCAAGTGAGCTACCTAGAAATTACACATTTCCCTAGTCTATTGCTTTCCTAATCTAGATGACTATTTCACTCCTCTCTCTTCCTCAAATCCTGACCTAACCAATACCTGATAATCTTGCTTCTATTTTATTGAAAAAAATAAAAGCAATGAGGAGATGACCTCCACACATAGCTAGCCATCTGTCTGCCTACATTTGTGCCCATGCGTTTCACCTTCCCTCCTGTTACCAGGGATGAGCCCTTTATGCTCCATATGGAGTGTACCCCCACCCCAACCACTCCCACACTAGTGAAGAAAATTGGTTCAACACCTCTCTCTCTTCTGTTCTTACATCATCAATTTTCCTCATGATTTGACCATCCTCACCAGCACAGTAACATAATGTAATTTCTGCCATCTTAAAAATTTCCATTTACTTAACTTCCCTTATCACTTACCACCCCCCTTTCCAGAAAAGCTCTGAAGAGTTGTCCATACTTGATATCCCCAAACTCACTCCATGCAGGTTTATAATCCCCACCATTCTACTGAAATTGCTCTTCTTTAAATAACCAATGCTACTAAATGGTCAGGTGTTAACTTACAAGGCATATCTGCAACATAACTTAGCTGATTACTGGCTTCCACTTAAAACACTTGGCTTCCTTCTATTTATCTGGCTGTGTCTCCTTTGTTGGCTCTTTTCCCTCTCCTCAACCTCTAAATATTGGAGAGTCCAGAGCTTGTCCTTGGACCTCTTCTCTCCTGTATCTTTACTCCCTGGGAAATCACAACTGGTCTGGTTTTAACTACCGTTTATACACTGGTAGCTCTCCCAAATGGACATCGCCAACCCGAACTTTACCTTAAACTCAAGACTTATATACCCAATTATCTATTCAGCATCTCCACCTTGGTATCTAACAGGCACCTTAAATCTAGCCTATCCAAAACCAAACTCCTGATTTCTATGAATCCCCACTACCTTCCACCAAGTAAAACTAAACAAAAACAAACAACAAAACCCTGCCTTCCCTGGACTTAATCCATCCTTCAATTCCAGCTACTCAGGGTAAAAAAAATGTGTTTTCCTTGATGCCTCTTTCTCACATTTCGAATCCAATCCATTGGGAAATCCCATTGGCTTTATCTTCACAATACACCAGGTCTCACCAACTCTGCTACCCTGGTCCATGCCAACATCATCTCTCACCAAACTCATTACAATAGGCTCTTAACTACTCTGCCAGCTCTCACCCTTGCCTCAGGTCCACAAATCTATTTTTAACACAGCAGCCAAAATGAATCTTTTAAAATTTAATTAACAAAATTCAATTTGAACTCTCCGAAATGTAAACTGTCACCCTTCTGTTGAAACCCCGCAGTGGCTTCTCACCTCGGAGTAAAAGCCCCCCATAAAATGGCCTGCAACTAAAGTCTGACCCTCATCCCCACAACTGGGACATTATCTTTCTTAACTAGTCTCTTCACTCCAGCCACACCGGTCCCCTTCTTTTTCTGAACACATTAGGCATGTTTGTCACCAAAGGTTTGCACTTGCTCTTCTCCTTGCCTGTAAGGCTTTCCCAGATACTTGAAGGGGTTGCTCCTTCATCCCCTTCAGGTCTTTACTCAAATGTCTCCTTATCTCTTGAACATCTACTTAAAAATAATAATCCTACAACTCCCAACTTTATTTTTCTCTGTAATACTTATCACTAATATATTACACATGTTATTTGTTTATGTTGTTTCCCCTCACTAAAACATAAATTCCACAAGTCAAGAAGTTTCTGTGTAGGTACCTGCTCACTGCTGCATCCCCAGTACATAAAGCCCTGTCTGGCATACATTTGGTTGAAAGAATAAATAGTATTGCTCCGATTAACTAATCAAAGTATAGCCTCATATAAAGACTATCAAAAACTCAAGACCTGGAACCACTAAATATAGATTCTCAGAAAGTAAGATATACCGGAAATTTCAAATTGCATAGTTGCAACATTCCGGTCTAACTTATTTACCGGATCTGAAAGTGTTTTAAGGTGTCCCATCCTTCTTAGTGATGTAGTTGGTGCTGTTCAGCTACTTCACAACTTTTTCTATCAAACCACCCCCTTGCTCTGTAGAACGCGTTTTGAGAATCACACTGGGAGGTTAACAGAGGTAAGTATCTTTACTCCCTGGAAAATCGAGAAAGAAGGCTAACTCGCATGAGATTCAGAGAAAAAGAGCGGTCAAGTGAAGCTCAAACATAACCCACCACAGCGCTCATTCCGCAGCCCAATCTGCCTCTGAGACCCTACGAGGAGCACGACCCAGGCTGGGCCTTCAGGACCTGGGACTCGGATAATGACAGGTCAAAGCCAGGTGTTAAGGGAGCACCCGCGCGCGCGCACACACACACACACACACACACACACACACTGCTGGGAGAGTCCTCGGGGACGAAGGAGTGGTGCACCCGGGAGTTTCCTCCCAGACACACTAGAAAATGAAGTTTGGGTTTGGCAGTTACCGCCAAACAGCCACCCAAAGTACTTGAGACCCGCCCTGTAACGGTTCGGGGAGGCCGGACCCAGACGACCGGCCCTCAGCCCTCCCCCGGCCACGCGGGCTTTTCCCCGGGGTCCCCAGGGTCTGTGCAGCGCCCGCACGCAGCTGAGCCACAAGCCACTCTCCTGGCGCACCGGGCGCTGGTCCAGTCTTCCGAGCGTTGTCCCTGCGCCAGGGCGGGTGCAGGACCTGGAACCATTCCCTCGGGCCCGGAACCAACCCCTCGGGCCCGCCCCCTGAGGCCCGCTACGGGCAGAAAGACTTGGATACGGCCACAAGGGGCCTGGGGCTGCGGCCAGACGCCCAGGGGGCCCAGTCGGCGGTTACCGGGTAGAGATAGAGCACTGCTGCCACCAATGCCAGCAAGAAGGTAATGGCGAAGATCGCGAAGTCCAACATGGTCTTCCGCCCGGGAGCCGCTTCTCGGATCCACAGCTCGGACAGCTGAGCCTCGGCCTGGCGGGACCAGGGGAATGAGCCACTGGGCTAGGCGCTCCGCTGGACAGGCAAGCGAATGGGCCGCGGGGGGCGTGGCCAAGGCCAACGCGGCAGGCGGGATGAGCAATGGACTGCCAAGGAGTGGCGGGGTCTAGGCTTCAGGGCACGCCCATGAATTGGGCACCGAGTTGCTGGGGAGAGCAGAGGCCAGGATTCGAAGAAACTTTAGGAATTGTCATAGTTGTACCCTGACCAACACTCTTTCCAGTGGATTGAAGATTAAAGCCTCTAAAACACTGATTCGACAGTGTAGTTCCGGGACTAGCAGCAGCAGCATTCCCCGGGAACGTGCTAGAAATGCAGATTATCCATCCCACCCCGGATCTGCAGAATCAGACAATGGGGAGGGAGCAGTTCCCAGCAATCCGTGTTTTAACAAAGCTATTAAAACGCACTGAATGCCACTATCTAAGGTAATCTGAATGGGGACGAGTCAGAGTAAAGCACCTTTACAGGTTTCCTGTTTGGCGAAAGAATTCGAAGTGGTAGGAAACGTGCATTCGTGACAGTACTTCGTTTGGCACCGCCCGTGCGGAAAAAGTGGTATCTACTTTAGCATTTAGACAGTTATTCAAAGCTAGGACCCCTCTTCCTCTGTTTCACACCAGTTTTGACATGGATAATGTAATGCAAAGCCTGCTATTTACTGCCGTTCCATGTAGTGAAAGCGTCCTACAAGTTTATAGATTTTATAGCTTTAATAATATAAAGTGACCAAAGGGGTGAGGGGAGCAGTTTTTGCTTAAATAAGCAAAATAATTCCAGATTACGTTTTAGAGCTTCTATGATAATTTATTTTAGAAAAAAGATTTTATTTTTAGAAAGATGTAAGGGATGGAGGAGAAGGTGAGAAATATCAATGTGTGAGAGATCCACCGTTGCCTCACACACGGCCCCAACCAGGGGCCCCGCCTGCAACGCAGGCCTGTGCCCTGACTGGGAATCGAACAGGCAACCCTGCATCTGCAGGCCCATGCTCAGTCCACTAAGGCACACCAGCCAGGGCATAATTTACTTATTTTATGATATACATGAAACATGACATTGAAATTGGCAATTTTCTTGGCATCTATAGCAAATGGAACAAAACGCTGAGATTTAATTCTGCAGAAATTCTTTGAACTCCAGCTGTCTTGAGTACAGATGTATTTCAAAAGTTCATTTTTCAATCCCTTTGCAATTTTGAAGACATTTCCTATCAAAAACATGTTCCAAATAGGTTTTCAAAACAGTAAATATCAGATTTTTAAATGTATAATGTTGCAACATAACAGTAACCTTAGTCCTAGGCACCAATCCTCCAGAATATCTCGGCTCACTTCCCTTTTAGTCCTAAATTGACCCTTTTAGTTCTAAAAAACCTGAGACTTGAATTTGGAGGTCCATGAAAAAAGACAGAAATTACAGAGGTGAAGCAAAGGCACAGTGTTTTAAACTATACAACCTCCTCTGTGCTCTTCAAACTTTTGCCTAATTCCTAATAGGATTTTTGAAAAACCATTTCTATGTATACACTTTCACACACTTTTGTGTTGACATCTAAAATTTTTATCTTCACTTTAAAGGATTACATTTCTTATAATAATATAATATTATGTCTCATTGTAAATATTCATTTTGAAATTATCTTTCAAATGTATAAAATGAATTTAAATGCAATAGTAATGTCATGACTATATCATCAACCATTTTTTTAAATATATAAACTCTTTGTGAAGAGCTGGGACTCTTGCTGTGTCATCTGTGCCCCTTTTGGGGACTAGGACCTGTAATCACAAAGAGCCCAGAGTTTGTGGAAATGGGAAGCACAGAGTGGATCATTAGGAGTGAAAGTCAGAGAGGCACTGCTTCTGCTTTCACTCCCAAATCTATGTATTATTCTAATTGCAGCCATGAGAGCATATAAAAGGCTTTGATTTAGTGAGAAGAGTAAATCCTTAAGGATAGGAACCTCATCCTTAGAGAGTAATTGCCTCTAACCCGATGTTTCACTAACCTATTCCAGTGCTCTATCAGGATGGCCACTTGTGGATGATACATGGCAGATGATCAGTGGATCCCATTGTCATGGGCTTCCTCCAATACCTACATACTATAAAGAGGACACTTGGTCTGATGCGATGTTGTGTGGGATACCTTGCCCGTGAATCAAATACTCCAGAGCCCTTAACATAAAGGTGCTGGCTGAGGCCCTGTAGACAGAAAGGCAAACCTACAGAAAATACATGTCTATTCGTATGAGAATGAACCTCTAGCCCTTCCAGAATAAAAGGGGACCAAAATAGTGAACTTTCCAGCAAGTTGCCCATTGTTCTTGTTGTGGATGCTATATTGATGCTAAGTATTGCTTTTTGCCACTGGTAAGCTAGACATTTACTGTTGGGAGTAGCTACAAGCTGCCTTGGTAAGTGGTGTGTTAATGCCGTTGAGTCCATGTAGTCCATTGTTCCAGCCCTGGAGTGGCCAGTGCAAGGACTACCTGGTGTAAACTGGATTGATTTGTCCACTTGACTATTTAGTGCCTCTTTCATGGTGGGTATTCTCTGTTGGCTGTTAATATATAACTAAAAGATTACCACACTTCCACTCCCATGTTTATCTGTATACCTGTCCCAGACCTTTTCATCCCCAATCTGTTTTTTTCCATTCATGCCCCTGACCATTTGGCCAGGCCTTTCACCAGTGCCCATAATTCCATACATTCTCACCCTGGGCCTCTTCTCTTTTCCCCCTAGGTGAATGACATGGTGTACCACTAGACATCTGCCCATTGAAATGGTTTTTCCCTTGCTACCATCTTTGAAGACTGCCCATAAATAAGGCTTCAGTTCAGCTCCTGTTCTTAGCTTTACACACATACTGAGCCATCCCATTTGTAAATCAAGTGGCTTTTCTCCTCCTCCTCCATCTGCTCATACAGGATCACCCACAAAACCAAACGTGTTAGCTAAGGAAAGAGCACTGGTGCAACAATGGTTGATACCTTGGGAATCTGGCCTACTTCCTCACACTTGCCTCTACTCTGTGGTCCTTATTAAGATGT
>PVKM010024735.1:0-20358 GCA_004027735.1 Carollia perspicillata
GTAATATGGAAGCACCATGAAGAGTTGTTTCTACATGCCAATTTGCAATGATTACTGAGGGGAAAGCTTTGTCGAGAGCTTTGATCTATGGGAAGAGCTAATGTTTTGGCAAGATAGAGACCAGTTTAGTAAAGATGTGAATTGCACAGTTAGACTTGTTTATATTACAGCCTTGATGTTAGCATTTCTATGCAAGGAAAGAATGCAACATGTTTTTCAATGGCAAATAAAATCGCAGAGCAAAAGCAAATGTTAGAGGCTTAGAGGGATAGCTTTTGTAAATTGTTATGACACATTCTTACTTTAACAACAATCATCACCAAAATAGGAAATGATCTTCGTATTGCATATTTGCAAAAGTAGTCATGAAAAAAACCTTACTAATTTGATAAAATGCTTTAAATTCACTTTTCTATCGAAAGAAAATTATGCATAGGAAATCCACAGATTTAGAATCCATTTTTTTCTTACAAAGATAATTAAAATATATGTATAACCTTTAAAATAACTAGCTTTAGTGGAGTATCGAAGATGAATTTTTTAAAGATTTTATTTATTTATTTTTAGATAGAGGGGAAGGGAGGGAGAAAGAGAGGGAGAGAAACATCAATGTGTGGCTTCTTCTCACATGGCCCCCACTGGGGACCCAGCCCGCAACCTAGGCATGTGCCCTGACTGGGAATCAAACCTGCAACCCTTCGGTTCACAGCCCACACTCAATCCACTGAGCTATGCCAGCCAGGGCCGAAGATGTACTTTGAAAATACAGTGTTACTTGCTTCCTTTTGTCAAAGTTAAAAAGAAAAATAAGGAGCCCGTTAAAATTGCTTTAAAATTCCTTCTTATATTTCTGTCAGCATAACTTTGTGAGAGCAGTTTTCCACTATGAGTGTTATTAAAACAAAGCAACGAAACAATTTCTGTATACACTTTCCCCTGAGAGTTATGGTGTCATTAATGTTACTCAGATTGGGTAAGTTAATAAGCAAAAAGAATGCTCATTTGTCACATTAAAATCTTCAAATGTGGGCACACCGGGTATTTGTTCGAAGTGCGAATATCGGCATTCACTCTCCTAGTGTTTTGTCTGGTTGTGACCGAGGAGCAGCACGGCGTTCCGGGAGCAAAGCTCGGCTGCCGCTGTGCCTACTGCGCGCAGGTGCACCTCCAGTGGGGCAGCCTGTGCGGTTTTTCTCGTTCCAGTTTCTCCCGTGTTGTGTTTGTTCTGATCGCATAATAGTTGTTGAAATGTAATTTTATGTCTGTCAAATCTAATAAGCGTTTTGGGCTTGTCCTTTGTACGTCTGCTTTTTTTGGTCGCTGTTTCTAGAAATTTAATTTTATTGTATTTTACCAATAAATAGTCGTTGATGGGTTGGCACTGTCTTGGTCTGCTCAGGCTGCTCTCACAGGCACCACGGACTGCACGGCGTATAAACAGCAGAATTCCATTTCTCGCAGTTCTGGAGGCTGGAGGTCTGAGATCGGGGTGCAGCCTGGCGGGGTCTGGGTGAGAGCCCTCTTCCCACTGTGACCCCACATGGTGGGAAGGGGGCGAGAGAGGCCTCTGGGTCCTTTTACAAGGGCGCTAATTCTACTCATGGGGGTCCCACCTCATGACCTAATCACCTTCCAAAGACCCCCTCCTAACACCACCACATTGGGGTTAGAATTTCAACATATGACTTTGGGGAAGACACAAACATTCAGCCTGTTGCCAGAACAGATGCTCTGAGAAGCTCTGATTTAGATTGAGGTAGGCAAGCTTTTTTCTAGAGGGACAGAGAGTGACCACTTTAGGTTTGGGAGGGCCACATGGTCTCTGTCACAACTACCTGACTTTGTTGTTAGCATGAAGCAGCCATAGATAATATGTTAACAAATGGGTGTGGTTGTGTTCCAATAAAACTTTATTTATGGACTGAAATTTGAATTTCCTATAATTTTCATGAGTCACAAATTTAAAAAAATTTCCCCCCAACCATTTAAAAACCATTTTTAGCTTTCAGGTTGTAATTTGCAGATCCCTGATCTGGGCCTGGAGGATGGGGCAGACCAACATGATACACGTGATAGGGGTGGTTTGTGGCCAGTGGACCACACACACTGAGCGCTTACCATGTGTCAGGTCCTGATGGCTTCTCCAAAGATGTCACATCTTGGGCTTCTCTGTGGCTGGGTCCTACAAGCTCAGACTGAGCACCATGACCAAATGATCTTTTTGAGCAATTTTGTAGAGGCCTGTAAATCACTGAGGCAGTGTATTGTGTGTGTGTGCTCACTCGTGAGTCCCCTGGGCACAGGTTCCCAGCAGCCTTCTCAGGAGACCAGCATGAGGGGAGGGGCAGTCTGGCTTCCATAACTAGGAAACCAGGACGCACCACAGAGAGCGAGCGGACCCCAGGAAAAGGGCAGGCACACCGGGACACACTGCCAGATAGAACTTTATGGAAAATTAGAGATAGAGCTGCTAGAAGGGTGGTGGGTTCTACACCAGTAGTGTTCTGCATCTTCTTCCCGTGGATCAGTCACGGTGACAATGAAGAAGCCAGCGCCAGGTTGTCCCAGATTGAGAAATGAGTCTTGAATCAATGTTTGGGGCCTGGCACTGGGAACTAACCTGATGCACCTGACACCTCCCCACACCAGCCTTTCTTCTTACAGAGCCAGTACCTGGTGGGTGCTGGCCCCTCACGAAGAGCGCCTGCCCCGCACACGCTGCAGCCCAGCCGCAGTGTTTGATAGTGCCCAGGAGCCTGGAGAGCACCGCTGCAGGTCAGGGCTGCGCCAGGACTTGCCCTCTGGCCTCAGAGCTGCTCCTCCGTGGCCTGCTGTCCCAATCTTCCCTTTCACAACCTCTGCCCCCCTCCCCACGCCCTTCCCTTTCTCCTCAACTGGGAGCAGCAGTGGCTTCAGCAGCAGTCCTGGGAGTGAGGCTCCCCAGGCCACGTGGCGCTTTTCAGTGTGCTGGTGGGAGGAACAAGCGAGTTGGCTGGGGAGAGGGAACCTATTGGCCCTGACTCTGCTTAGCTCTTCCAGCACCTGACAGAAATAGATAAGATAGAAAAGGCCAAGGCCCGGGTCGGGGAGTGGGAGACCAAAGAAGGCGGATTCTTCGGACAGAGGGAAGCGGTGCCCCCTAGTTGCACGTGTGGCCTGCACAGGTGCAGGCCCGGCTGGATAGCGCACAGCTCCAGGTCTGTGAGAGGCAGCTCATCTCCTTCCCGTCGGGTTGCCCCTTCCCCACCAGGACTTGCCCATAGGGGAGGAGCTGAGAAGACCAGGAGGAAACTGTGGCCCAGCAATGGACCCCCTGCTCTTTCTCTTCTTTTTCTCTCTGCGTTTTGCAGAGCCCTGCCTGGCTTTGCCCCCTCCCCAAGGAAAGTCACGATGAAGGTAGGTGACAAGCTCAGGGGCACTTGGAGGTCTGAGCGAGAGCCTTTAGCCCTCCTGGCCCCAGGAGTAGTCAGAAACATCATGCCCAGGCCTGCCGGTGGGTCAGTGGCCTGTTTCCACCTGGGGAGGTTTTGTGGGTGCTGGAGGAGCAGGAGGTGTAGGGAGGGTTCCTGGCAAAGGAGGGGGAGAGGGGAGCTGGGAGCAAAGAGAACGGAGGTCTTCGGAGGGGCTGGAGGGAGGGTTGGATCAATAGGTGGTCAGGGAAGGGAGCACAGGAGCCTGGAGCTGGCATCATCTCTGCACCCCACACTCCCGCCACCTAAGGACACCAGAGGAATATGTGTGTGATTACCACATAAACAGATGAGAGACTCCAACGTCTCTTTCTTTAGTGAATGCTTGTCGTTTTAAGATTTTTTTAAAAGATGCATTTTGCAAAGAAAATGATTTTATATCTATAAATATACCTAGTAATCAATTTTATATATTTAATAAAAATATATTACTCAATAAATATTATTTTAAGTATGTATTTAGTAAATATATATTTATATTTAATGCATATGTATTTATATATATTTAGTGAGAGAACTAGGGGCTACATGTAATTACAGTGGCGACCACCCTGGGCTGGGCTAATGTAACACCTATAGCAGGGAGCTCTGTGTGTGGATTAGGTTGAGGTGGAAATTTGAACCCATCAAGGGGACTTGATTCAATTCCATTACTTTGCACCTAGCCCCACAACTCCTACTCCTCAGGCTGCCTCTGTGCAGTGCCTTTCTCCTTACAGTTGGAGTGAGCAGAGACTGAGGTTAAGGGCAAGGGGTCAGACAAAAGGAGGACAGTCCAGAAGGGACGTTGGCTGTCAGTGCTTGAGGGACTATTACCAGACTCAAAGGAAAGGGTCCACTACATTGGGTACTCTGTTAAAAAATGAGATGGTGGTGGCAAGGCAATTTTATTTACTTGCAATGAGTAAAGGAGATGGAATTTAAATCCTAAGCTCTGTCTCCTGGAAGGGAGGCTTAGCCATTGCTTATATATACTATTTGGTCAATTACATGTTGATTTCTTCTCTACACTTGGCTGCACACTTATCAGGTTGGATTCTTGTCAAGCTTATCTTGTTTACAGCTAGTCTGCAAAATACTGTGCTACATTTTAACATTTAACAAGAATAGCTTTAGTAAGAATGACTCAGACCTTGAGATCCTTGTTCTATCTAACAGAACCATAGGTAGCAAGGCAGGATGGAGTTTTACAGCTAGAAGAAAACCTTGGAAATAATGCCGGCCACCCACGTGCACAAGGTTGGTTTAGTTTACAAAGCATGTTCATGTACCTTATTTCCTAATGCCTGAAACGGGTTTGTGAGGGAACTGAGGCCCAGATCCATCAGTGACCTGCTCAGAGTTGCACCGTGAGGTGAGGTGGTGGTGTTACCAGGATACACCTCCTGACTTCTGGGTGTCTGTCTGTTTCACACACAGCACAGAAAACCAAATTGCACATGTCAGCCGGGGCGAACTCCTGAGGGTTTCCTGGTTTTCAGCTGGGCTAGGTGTCCCTCTCTGAACTTAATCACATACCAAATGGTAGGAGGGCACCCTTGGAGGGGAAGAAGGTGGCCCTGGCTGGCATAGAAATGTGGCACTGGGTGTGAGGGCATGGAGCCACTGCTTTCTCAAGCTGATACTGCTCTTGTCTGGCCACTGCTGACCACTGGGAAGGAACTCCTCCTCCCCGAAGGCCCCCAAGTTTTCTCTTTGTCTGCATCCCACTATCTGTGTCCTTCTAGCCTGTGGTTGGCTCTGCGTGGTTCTTGGCTGTGTTGGGGTGGTCCTGAATCCCCAGGGGACAGGACGCTCTCCAAGAAAGGGTGTTGCCCCTTTCTCCTACCCATGGCTTCCCCACCGGTGTGAGTGGAGTGAGACCTTCCACATAGATTCAGGGCCTCAGCACCCTGTGGCACCCTGGTAAGTGGGGCCTGGGCTGGCTGGGGGACCGGCAGAGCAGGGAGAAGCTCGTCTCCTGGGAGAGAGGGGTTGCAGGACAGGAGTAGCCAGGGACCACACATGGGGCGTCGGATCAATCATAACTTACACCAGTTGGAATAGTCTTTTTTTCCTGTCTGTCTCTGCACACTCATTTGATTGTTACAAACTACTATTACCTTTGACCTTCAAATCCATACCCTTGGGTCACGTCCACCCATAGTAGCTGGGTTGCTGCGATCTGAGGCTGGCCTCAGGTGTCTTCCATAACTAACCCTCAGGTGTGCACAGGGACATACCAACACACACACACATTTACAGATAGTCATTCCCTCCACCAGAGACCAGACCTGTACCCCAGAAGTCCCTCCTAGGGTCCCCCCGCAACCCTCCGGGAGGGGTAGAGCCTCATACTCTAGAGCTCCCATCCCAGGGTTTTGTATCATTCTATGTCTTGAAGGGCAAAAAGTGTGGACACGATGGGGAGGGTGGCAGAATTTGGTGAGAAGAGACTAAGGAACCAGAAAGGAATGGGCCTGGACAGAGGGTCAGATGAAAGAGAAGGCGGAGCACAGTCAGTGAATGTACTTTGCATTCCTTCCAGATTCTTCCTCCTCCTCCTCACTTCTCGTGGCTGTACCAATACTGTGAGAGCAGCAACAGCTGCCACGAGCCCCACCAAGACTCCAGGGCCGTGGGCACTCCCTGCTCAGCCTGAGGTCCCCTCACCTCTTCCTGCTCCACTGAGATCCAGACCCTCTGAAGAAAAGGCCATCCTCGTGCCTCTGGAAGACACCTCCCAGCACCTGAATCCACTGCTGTGGTGCTGCCTCTCCCCCAAAGCTGAGGACCTGCCAGGTGCCTGCTCCAGTCAACTCCATGGAATCCACTCCACGTCCCCAGGGCATGGGCCCACCACCTGCAGGGACTCTCCCTGTGCATCTGGGCCACCCTTCTCCCACTGGCTCCCCTCAGCAGGACCAAACCCATCTGGCAGGCACCCCCCATCTGCCCTTCTCCCTTTTCCCCCTCCCCCACACAGGTTTCCTGTGTCCCTGTCAGTCCACAGATCACCCAGTTGCCCAGGTTACCATTGACCATGTGGTCAGCTTTGGTTCCTCCTCCCATTAAAGGTACTACCGTTAGTTCATACCATATAAAAATGTAATATTTGGTATTTCTAAAAATGACAAACTTAGAAAGGATATGGCAATGCAGGAAAAACATATGCAGGATAAAAGGGTTAATAGGATTAGTAGATAAATATCTCTTTCTTTTCAATAAATAAGAATTGGTCCAAAAAAAAAAGAATCAGGCAAACATTTCCATTTTAAAAAAGGGCTAAGGATATGAAGAAGTAATTCATTACAGAATAAAGAACAAATAATATGTATGAACACGTGTTCAAAATGGCTGATAATCAAAGAGATGTGAAATGAAGTGAGACCTCAGGCTTGGCCCATCAGTTCAAAGAAGATTGAAATAAATGATAATCATATTCGGAGCTCCAGAGGTGTTGGGAAAAGGGGATTCTCATGAATTGTTGGGAGGACATAATTGATAGCCTCTTCCTGGAGGGCAATGTGGTGATGAATTAAAAGGCAGAAAAAGTAATTTATTCATCCATTCCACTGTTGATGGACATTTAGGTAGTTTCTAATTTTTGGCTGTTGTGAATAAGGTTGCTGTGAACATTTTATTAAAAAGGCTGAAAAAGAAAAACAAACAAAAGAAGCATCTGGCTTGTGAAGCAGCAGCTTAAAAAAATTTTTAAGTAATTTGACGTGTAATGATTGCTGTTGTTAAAAACGACAAGTAATTGTATGAGACTCAAAAATCCCAAGCAGTTGCCTGTTCCACCATTTTGGGCTCCAGCTCATTCCCCTGAAGGAATCCACTTCAAATCTTTTATCTATTATTCTAATATTTACTTCTATATTTTTGCAAGAGAAAAAAAGAGAAAGCTTATATTGCCCTTTATTGATGTTCCAGTTTTAGATATTATCCATGGATCTTCAGTTAATGAAGATCAGTTATTTAACACAACACTCTCCTACCCCCCTCATTTCCCTAAACCCACAATATAATGAAATCACAGTTGTCTACAAGATGGATGTTTAGATTTTACATATTCTGACCCTGTAAATATTTTTATAGCCTAGCAATGGAATTAATGTACTGTGATTATATTTTCAGTATCATTTTTATTATTCTCCCCAATTGCCTTATTTCTCATTTGTTTTATTTTCTAGGTATTCACCACTAATTCATTTCTAAACTCTCTACCAAGAGTGTAAATTTCATCTCGGTTGGTCCAAACACATTAAGTCATTAATTAGATCTATTCCCTCGAGACCCCCGGCTGTGCCCTGTGGTCCTGCTGACCTGCCGCCCAGCTGTCCTGGGAGTCCACCTCGCCATCTTCCCGGGTGCTCCATGGGCCTCCATCAAGTGTTAGACGTGCTTGCTGCTGAATTTCATGACTTTTTCTGGGTTTATCCCTCATTTCATTGGAACATTCCTTTCAATACCTTCCCTTACTGTTGAGAAGCCCAACACCATTTTTATTAACAGTGCATTGATTATGAGATCTCCTCCTCCTCTCGCTCTTGACGCTTTTAGGATGTTCTCTTCCTTCCCCAGTGCTATGAAAGTCCATGTTGGTGTGTGTTGGGGAAGGTCTCTTGTCATGTTTTTTTGCACTGAAGACCCAGAAGACCTCTTCAATCGAAAATCACATCCTTAACCCTGAGGCACATATTCTTTATTTTTTTGTATTCTTCATTTTCTGAATTAATTTTTTTTTCTCTGTGGAATTTCTGTTATGTAAATGTTAGGCTTTATGGACCTAGCCTCCAGATTTTTCTCATTTTTCTCTTTTACTTTTCATCTTTCTTATTTACTTCGGACTGAGGCTTATATTTTTATTACAATTTACATATTATGAAATGCACAGGTCTTAAATGTATAATTTGATGGAATTTTGACATATGCACGTAACTTGCTCCTGTATCAATATGTATAATAATTATTCATCACCACTTCACCCCCAGAGACAACCACTACTCTGATTTCTTTCACACAGATTAGCTTGTCTCTTCTAGAACTTCTTACAAGCAAAATCATAGTGCATAGACTATTTTGTGTTTGGCATTTTTCACTCACCATGATATTTTTGAGGTTCATTCATATCATTGCATGTATCGGTATCAGTCCGTTTTTGTTCCATTGTAGGAATACACATCTGTGTATCCATTTTCCTGTTGACATTTGGGTTACTTCCAAACTTGGCTATTATGAATAACACTTCTGTGATCATTCTTGAATAAGTCTTTTTTAAAAATTTGTTGTTCAGTTACAGTTGTCCCACATTTTTCCCCATTGCTCTCCCCTGCACTGTCCCTCCCACTCCCACAGTCAATTCCCTGCCAACTGTCCATGCCCATGAGTCCTCTGTTAATGTTCCTTGGCTTGTCCCTTCCCATTCTTTCCCCCATTATCCCCCTCTCCCCTCTCCTCTGGTCACTGTCAGTTTGTTCTTTATTTCCATGTCTCTGGTTCTATTTTGCCCATTTGTTTGTTTTGTTGTTTAGGTTTTATTTTTAGGTGAGGTCATATGGTATTTGTCTTTCACCACCTGGCTTATTTCACTTAGCATAATACTCTCCAGTTTCATCAATGCTGGTGTGAAGGGTAGGAGTTCCTTCTTTCTGCTGTAATAGTATTCCATTGTGTAAATGTACCACAGTTTTTTGATCCACTCATTTACTGATGGGCACTTAGGTCATTTCCAACACTTGGCTATTGTAAACAATGCATCTGTGAATATTGGGGTACATAGTTTTTTTGAATTGGTGATTCAGGGTTCTTAGGGTATAATCCCAGCAGTGGGATTGCTGATTCGAAAGATAGCCCCATTTTTAGTTTTTTGAGGAAATTCCATACTTTTTTCCACAGTGGCTATACCAGTCTGCATTCCTACCAACAGTGTACTAGGATTCCACTACCTTGCCAACACTTGTTGTTTGTTGATTTGTTAATGATGGCCATTCAGACTGGTGTGACATGATATCTCAAGTGAGATTTATTCCAGGCTTGAAAGGATGGTACAATATACTCAAATTGATAAATGTAACACATCGCATAAGCAATATGAAAGACAAAAACCACATGATCATATCAATAGATGCAGAAAAAGCATTTGATAAAGTACAGCACCCATTTATAATAAAAACACTCAGCAAAGTGGGAATAGAAGGAGCAATCCTTAACATAATAAAGGCCATATATGAGAAACCTATGGCCAACATCATACGCAATAGGCAAAAACTAAAAGCTTTCCCACTAAGAGCAGAAACAGGACAAGGATGTCCACTTTCACCACTTCTATTCAACATAGTATTGGAAGTCCTAGCCACAGCAATTCGACAAGAAAAATAAATAAAAGGCATCCAAATTGGAAATAAGGAAGTAAAGCTGTTGCTGCAGATGATATGATAGTGTACATAGAAAACCCTATAGATTCCACCAAAGAACTACTTGACCTAATAAATGAAGTTGGCAAAATGGTTGGATACAGAGTCAACATTCAGAAAATGAAGACATTTTTGTACCCTAACAATGAAATATCAGAAACAGAAATTAGGGGAAAAATTCCACTTACTATAGCAACAAGAAAAATAAAATACTTAGGAATAAACTAAACCAAAGAGGAAAAAGACCTGTACTCAGAGAACTATAGAACACTGAAAGAAAACATTAAGGAAGACATAAATAAATGGAAGTATATACTGTGTTCATGGATTGGAAGAATGAACATCATTAAAATGTCCATAGCAATTTATAGATTCAATGCAATCCCTATCAAAATACCAATGACATATTTCACAGATATAGAAAAAATATTTCAAAAACTTATATGGAACTATAAATGACCCAAAATAGCCTTAGCAATTTTGAGAAAGAAGAAAAAAGTAGGAGGAATCACAATACCTGATATCAAACTATATTATAAGGCCACTATAGTCAAAACAGTCTGGTTCTGATGTAAGAACAGACACATAAACCAACTTACACCATACATAAAAATAAACTCAAGATGGGTAAAAGATTTAAATATAAGTCATGACATCATAAAAGTCCTAGAGGAGAACATAGGCAGGAAAAGCTCAGATATCCCATGCAGCAATATTTTCACTGATATGTCCCCTAGGGCAAGGAATATGAAGGAAAGAATAAACAAATGGGACTACATCAAGCAAAAAGCTCCTGCATGGCTAAAGAAAACATCAATAAAATGGGAAAGGAACCAACCATGTGGGAAAACATATTTGCCAATGACACCTTGGGCAAGGGTTTGACCTCTAAAATGTATGAAGAACTCACATGATTCCATACCAGGAAGACAAACCACCCAGTTAAAAAAAATGGGCAAAGGATGTGAACAGACACTTCTCCAAGGAGGACATACAGAGGGCCATGGACACATGAAAAACATCACTAGGCTGAATGTCACTAGCTATCAGAGAGATGCAGATTAGAATAAATTTTTAATGACATAGATTGCAATAGTTTGCTAGGATTGCATAACAAAATGCCACAGACTGGTGGCTTAAACAACAGAAATTTATTTTCTCACAATTCTGGAAGCTAGAAGTCCAATATGAAAGTGTCAGCAAGGTTGGTTTTTCTGAGGCCTCTCTCCTTGGCTTGGAGATGGCTGTCTTCTCCCTGTGTCCTCACAAGTCATCCCCCTGTCTGTGTTATGCATGTGTCCTCATCTCCTTTTCTTACAAGGACACCAGTCATATTGGTTAGGGCCCACCCTAATGACCCTACTTTAACCTGATTGCTTCTTTAAAGATCCTGTTTTCAAATACAGTCACACTCTGAGGTACAAGGGGTTAGAACTTACATGAACATGGGGGGACTCTATTCAGCCTTAACATGCATTTTCCTTTCTCTTGGTTAAATACCTAGACATGGAATTGCTGGGTCAGAGGGTACAAGTATGTTTAACTTTATGAGAAACTACCAGACAAATTTCCAAGTGAGTGTATAATTTTATCACTCCCCACTACCAACAACAATGCTTGGGAGTTTATGGAACTTTTATATCTTTGCCAGTGTTTGGTATTGGCAGTCTTTTAAATTTTGGCTATTCTAATAGATGCATAGAGGACTCTTACTGTGGTATGATGTTGCATTTCTCTGATGACTAATGATGTTGAGCATTTTTTTCTCTGCTTACTGGCCACTACTACTACATCTTCTCCTAAGAAGTGCCTATTCCAGGTTTTTGCCTATTTTTATTGGGTTATTTTTTTTTTAGTATTAAGTTCTAGTCCTTTCAATATTCTGTATATAAATCCTTTCCAATATTTGAATTGCATGTATTTTTATCTCGGTCCATAGCTAGCCTATTCATTTTCCTAATCTCTTTGGAAGAATAAACATTTTTAATTTTGATGAAGTCCACTTAATTTTTTTCTTTTATGTTTAAAATTTTCTAAGTACAAAGAAACTTTGTCTACCCCAGTGTCATAATGATAGTTTTTATGTTCCCTTCTCAAAGCTTTATAGCTTTAGCTTTATGTTTAGATCTATAATCAATGTCTAAATTGATTTTTGTGTATTGAGGTTTATTTTTTCCCATATCCAGTTGTCTCAGCAGCAGTTGTTGAAAAGATTTTCCTTCTCTATTGACTTGTTGTGGTGCCTTTATACAAAATCAATTAAGTATATAAGGTAGGTCTGTTTCTGAACTCTCAATCCTGTCCCACAGATCTATTTTATCTTTTAGTTTATACTATACTCTTAAGTACTGTTGCTTTATATTAAGTCTTAGAATTAGGCAGTGCAAGTTCTCCAACTTTTTTTTCACAAAATTTTTTCTGATTATTTTAAGTTCTTTACTCCTCCATAAAATTTTAGAATGAGCTTATACATTTCTATAAAGAAATTATCTTCGGGCATTGTGCTGAACTTATAGATCAATGTTAGGAGAGTGGTTATCTTACAATATTGAATCTTCCAATCCATGAATATGATACATCTTTTCATTTAGTTGGTTTCCTGGATTGGTACTTCACACTTCTGTGTGTTCTATTTTAATTTTCATCTCATTTTAAAAATATTTTCCAAAACATTTTGTCAATGTTATCTTCCAGCTATTTTATTATTTTTTAAAAAATTTATATTATATTTTTAATTGCAAAAGTTACTTTTGTGTTTCAGAGGAGCCTCTCTTATAGTACTCTATTCTGGTATCATGGATGTCTTCTCTTTTTTTCTTAAAAATATGATGTTTAGGACTTTTTAAAAAATATTTTATTTATTTTCTTTGTTAGAGAGAGAGGAAGGAAGGGAGAAAGAGAAGGAGAGAAAGATCAGTGTGTGGTTGCTTCTAGCATGCTCCCTACTGGGGACCTGGCCCATAACCCAGGCATGTGCAATGACCAGGAATTGAACTGGAAACTCTTTGGTTTGCAGGCCAGTATTCAACCCACTGAGCCACATCAGCCAGGGCTGATGCTTAGGGCTTTAAATTGTTTAATTAAGGCCCTTGCTATCTCTTTCCCTCACATCGCTTTGTGTATGTTTAAAAATTTGTGCTACATATTAAAGCCTTTTCAAAAGGTGTTGTCACACATATTACTAATTATTCTTTCTACTTTCTGTATATTTTGCAAAGATTTAAAGAGGAAAATTACAAAAGAAAGACAGAAGCATAAAAATGAAAAAAATCTGTGTGTGTGTGGTTTGCTGAATGATGGACTTCACTCTAGAGTAGTTTCTCAACTTTGGTACCGTTAACATTTTGAGCCAAACAATTCTTTTTCCTGGGAGTTTTTCCATGCATTGTAGGATCTTAGCAGCATCCCTGGCTTCTGCCTACTAGATGCCATTAGCACCTCCCCCTCAGTTATGACAACTACAAACTTCTCTAGACATTGACAAATTTCTTCTAGGGGGAAAATCACCCCCAGCTGAGAATCATTGATCTAGAATAATCAGGCCAGAGCCTCTGTACTTTCTGAAGAACCTCCAGCTCTCAGTATCTGTAGTACTTTTCTTGTGAATTGGCCTTTCCCCCTCCAGAAATGAATTCTTTAACACTCTGTCTGTGGTGGGGAGAGGGTATGAATCTGCCTGCTAGTATTCTTGAATCACAGTTGCTGCTGTGCTAAATAATCACCAATATGGAATAACAACTTTAGAATACCTCCCATAATTTAGACAAAAAAGCAGTTTAGTTTAAAAATGATCATCTATAAAACAATAAGGAATAGGGGACAACAAATGCATAAGTGGTATTTTTGAAGGCCAGAAAAATAAGAATAGAATGACTTAAGGTATCACAGAAGAAAACCTTCTTGAAGTGAAGAAAATTGTGTGCGCTATTTAAAAGAACTTAATGTATCACAGACAAAGTCAATGAACAGAGATCTATGAGTATATCCTATCAGTCAGGATAGGCTTGTTTCTGCTGGAGTAATTCAGTGATTTTATGCGACAAAAGTTTATTTCTCTGCTATGCTACGTCTGCCGAAGGTCCAGGCAGACTTGCAGGGTGCTCTCCACCCAGGGTGGCTCTTCAATGGTATTGACCTCTCCAAATCAATGTGCTTCCATGGCAGAAGAAGAAAGTACCAGAAAGGTAAATGCTTTCATCCAGAAGTGACATTTACATTTACATTTCTTTGGACAAAACAAGTTATATTGTCCTGGCTGGTGTGGCTCAGTGGACTTAATGCCAGCCTGCGAACCAAAGGGTCTCTCTCCTGTTCAATTCCCAGTCAGGGCACATGCTTGGGTTGCGGGCCAGGTCCCCAGTACGGGGGCGTGTAAGATGCTACCACACATTGATGTTTCTGTCCCTCTCTTTCTCCTTCCCTTCCCCTCTCTGTAAATATAAATAAATTTAAAAAAATCTTTAAAGAAACCCAAGTAATGGTGCCTTGCCCAGTTTCAAGGGGGCTGAGAAATATGATTCTCCCAAGTGTCCAAAAATAATGATAACTGAATATAGCTGAATAGTTAACCACATACCTCTAGGAATAGCTGGCAAAAATTTTTTTAAAAAATATTTTATTTATTTATTTTTAGAAAGAGGGGAAGGGAAGGAGAAAGAGTGGGAGAAAAACATCAATGTGTGGTTGCCTCTCATGTGTCTCCTACTGGGGACCTGGCATGCAACCCAGGCATGTGCCCTGACTGGGAATCGAACCGGTGACCCTTTCTTCACAGGTCCGCGCTCAATCCACTGAGCTACACCAGCCAGGGCCAAAAAAATTTTTTTGTGATAACTAAGAAAAAAATCTATGAGCATTAATGTTGGAGGGAAGAAAGGGTTACTTCCAGAGGACTTAGTAAAAAAAATCTTAGTTTCAGTGGTTTCAGAGTTTCTGCTGCTGCACTAAATGCTAGAAGACAACAAATTAGCCTCTCTTGAGAACAGGGAGAAGTATTTTGATTCAGTAATTTTATGCCTCATTAAGTTGTCCTAATTTTGTAAAGACAACCAAAAGGGTTTTCATATGAAAGAACTTAAAGTAGCTTTCTTTAAAAATATAGATCGAAAATTTACTTCAGTTCACTGAGGTAGGGTAAAAAACAAAATAATAAAGCTGTGGTTTAAAAATACGGAGTTAATCAGAAACCAGTCAGACTAAAGATAAGCTCAAATCACCACTGTAAATCTGTGTTAAAGATAAACAAAACTTAACGTTTGTAATTGTTGCCAGTGCCTAGAAACGTAATTGAGTTTCGTATTTCGACTTCATATTTGGTGACTTGATAATTTCTCCTATTATTTCTAATGACTTATTGTATATATTTTTGGAATTTCAACATAGATAATCGTATCACCTGCAAGCAATGTTGGTTTTATCACCTCCTTCAGACCCTTACACCTTCCTTTTTTCTTGTCTCAAGACATTGCCTTGGGTTTTCACCACAACACTTGCAGAGGAGATGGCGAGTCTGCTTGTCTTGCTCCTGGACGTGAAGGCAATGCTCTTCCATTTCCAGGCAGGGTTTTTGTGGTGCATATTCATTGCTCCCGGGCAATAAGAAAGCATTCCAGCTGCTTATTTCTCTGTGAATTTCAACCACGAGTTATTTTCAAATGTGATTTTCATTTTCCAAATATCTAGTTTCAGCCATATTTTTAGTTACTCCTAATTCAGTTGCACTGTGGTGGTAGAATGTGCACTGTATTGTGAGGTGTAGTCGGTGGTGCTCAGGTTCCCCTGTGGGTGGAGGCGGTCCATTCACTAAGCTCTGCCGGTGCGGCAGAATTCCAGCATTCAGTGTGAATTCCAGGCATCTCCAGAGAAAACTTTGTCTTGTCCTTAGTGCACTTTTCTCTCTTGTGGTAAACCAGTACCATTTCCTTTCCTGTAGAGTAATTTGTTTTAACTGGAATTTAAGTAATTGTCTTTTTAAATTTAAACTCTTTAGTGTTCTGATATAATTCAACCCCAGATTTTTAGCCACATATCTGAATCTCCTCTCAAGACATCTCAGGTGTCCTGTTAATTCTCTTCCTGAAAAGTCACACCGGGAGCTTTCTGTGGTCCCCATGTGGACTCGCTGTCCTCCATACTTGGGGCACAGCAGTCATTTGGGTTCTCTTTCCCATGACCCCGGGGATTCCCTTTGTCTTCCCTGTGCCATTTCCCTGTTCCTTGTACCTTTGTTTTTGTCCTGGTGGAACACAGTCACTAGCAACTACAGAAGGAAGGGGGAATGAAATGTACATTCCAAGGCCTTTTATATCTAAAAATGCCCGATGCTGGTAGTTCCACTGATACACCATTCTGAGTTGAAAATCATTGGTTCTCCGAGTTCTGAAGGTGCTACTCTAGTCCTTTCCAGCTTCTGCCATGTTGAAAAGTCCGAAGAAGCCGTTATGATAACTATGACACTATGTGACCTATTGCTTTCACTTTATCAGTACTTCCTGTTTGCCCCCAGCATCCTGGAATGCCACAGTGATGAGAGTCAGCATGTGTGTATTTCCATTCATTTGCTCAGCACAGTGAGTGGCCTTTTCCATCTAGAAATTCATGGGGAAATTTCTTCAATTAGTTCATGGATGATTCCCCTTCTCTGTTTTGGGAGACAACCTTAACTTTATGTTCCAGTCCGTTCAAGGACATTTTCATTCCTGCTCTCATACATATGTTTTTAAATTTCCCAGGACTGTTTTGCTTCTCTGAATGTCTTGTCTAGAAGGTTTTTCTGTTTTTATTCATGCCTTCCTTGATGGTCCCTGTTTCCTCCAAGTTGCTTTCCCACTCTCTGTTCAGTTTTTTTTTTTCTTTTACTTGAGAGTTTTTCCTCAGATACCCTGAAATACAAGGTTAACTGCTCAAATTCCAAAGATCATTGGAGGTTGTGAGCCATTAGCGGGGTTTGTGCACGGGGAGCCCTGTTTTGTTGAGGAAACACAGTTGTTAAATCTTCAGTCATCTTTCTTGGGCTACTTGATTCCCAGGGAAGACTCGCCAGTCTCTTGTCTGGAGGAAGAAGATCTGGCTGCCAATTTCCTGGGATGCAAAGACGAGAACAGGGCTGGGGTGTGTCTCAGCCTCAGGTATGCATTCTTCAGGTACTCCCCTGGCTTTCAGGACCCCTGTCACCATCCTCGGTTGCTCCTGTGGTCTGCTCCCTTCCTACCTTTCCCAGAAATTCTCTTGTGACCTCTCTAGGGATTCACTCCCAGCTTTTTTCCAAAATGAAGAAAGGCCAATTATCCATCTGCAGAAAGTGAGTCAAGGACATCCTTGTTTCTTAAATGTCCTCCTGCTATCTCTGCTTAATTGGATGTCCGCTTGGCCTCGCCACTGCCCCAGCCATGTTGGAGAACTGGCCGAGTAAATATGTCTTGATTTCCATTTTCCTCAATGCTCACAAAGGATTCTGTATTCTCAGTTCTGCTAAGTCATTCCCCACTCTTTGTATCCTTTTCAGCTTCCCACATGTTCTTGCTTTTTTATCTTCTAGTTCCCCTCATCCTTATGCTTTTCCCATTTTGTGGTTTCAGCAGAGGGAAAACAAGGGTGTGTTTTCCGTCTGTCCATCTTACCTGAGAGTCTGAATGTTGTTCTTAGATTACCGGATCTCTGTTCATAAATAAATGGGCTCATAACCTCTTATTCTCACTCGGTTCTTATGTGGTTTTTGAGTCAATTCTGTCGTAGTCACAGGAATGACGTGAGCAGTTTTTCTCTCTCTTTTACTTTCTGGTATAAGTTGTATAAATTAGGGAATGTCTGTACTTTGAAATTTCTTTTTGGCCTGGGGTTGACTCTCCCTCCCCAGATCCCATGATAATTATGTGGTAGGATTTTTATTTTTAAATTTTTGCTGATCTAGTCAAGCTTTTAATTTCTTACACCAAATTTGAAATTTTGTATTTTTCTAGAAATGTATCCATTTTATTTGTTATAAAATTTATTAGTGTGGGATTGTTCATAACGCTTTTATTCTGAAAATCTCTTTCAGGTCTTCAGGGACTCTTCATTTGTTTTTTTATTTTTTATTTGCACTTTTAAACTTTTCATTAGTCTTCCTAGGGATTTGCGTATCTTATTGTTTTTTATATTTTTTCCAAGAAGAGCACTTAGCCCTGGCAGGTGTGACTCAGTGGATTGGGCGTCATCCTGCAAACCAAAAGGTTGCCAGTTCATTTCCCAGTGAGGACATGTGCCTGGGCTGCAGGCTCTGTGCTCTGCCCACCATGGGGCACTTGTAGAAGGCAGTCGATGTTTCTCTCTCACACTGATGTTTTTCTCCCTCCCTTCCCCTCTCTCTAAAATAGAATTAAAATAGAAAAAAAACATATAAACTATTACAAATACAGGTAAATCCTCTTCTAAAAAAGAAGAGTATTCTATTTTGTTCATCTCTCTTTTGCTCTCATTTCTGTATCTAATTGATTTCTGTCTCTTTTAATTAAGACAATCACAGCTGCTGTAACAGATATATTTCAAAACTGCAGAGAATAAAAGCTAATTTCTTACCCATCACAGACCAATAAGGGTGACTGGGGACAACTTTGCACAGGACTGTGTAGGCACCCAGGCTCTCTCCTCCCAAGGCTCCGTCATTCTGAGTTCTCAGAGTCCTCTGCTTCCAGCAGTGGATGGAAAAGAGGAAGTACGGTGCGTGGGAGGGTTTATAAGGCAGGTTGGGAGCAGATCTGGAACAGTGGGCATCATTTTCACCCCTCCCACCCTACCTGGACAAAAACGGGGTCTACCTCAGCCCTCAGGAAGACCAGAAAATAGGTTTTGGTGAGCACAAAGCAGCTCTACCTTCACTTCCATCATTTCCTTTCCTCCTACTCTTTGGGTTTTGCTGAAAGATGGCACCAGTTACATTCCCCACCCATGTCCACTCCCACCTTGGCAGCAAATGAGAGTGACCTTTACTATATTTATGGTGTGTATCATTCTTATTTCTGTCCATCTGAAGGTAAAACTAATACTTCTCATTGTTTTCTTAACTTGCATTTTTTGATTACTAGGCATGTTGAACAATTTCAATTTCACATTTACTTATTGTCTATTTGCTTCTCTAGTCTCTCTTTGATGTCTTAAATGCCCCCTCTATTCACATTCATATCTTTCCAGTTGATCTCAAAGACTTCTTACATATCATATGCAACAATGCTTTAAATGTTATATAATTATTGTACAGACATATTTCTTAGTTTGTTCTTTTACTTTATGTTGTAATTTTATTTTGTTATACTTTTTACACAGCCAGATCTTTCAATCTTTCTTTCATGGTTTCCACCATTGAGTCATGACAAAGGAAGTTATTTATTGCAAGCTTACATAAGTGTTTCATGTGATTTTTCTTCTAGAACTTTTATGACTAATTATTTTAGAAAAAATATGTAATTAAAAATTAAGGCAATAACTGGAGCTACTCTAAACTCTTCTTTTTGTCTCATGGCCCATGTCTAATCCATGAGCAAACTCTGTTGTTTCTGCCTGAAAAGTTTTGCTGGTCACTTGCTTCTTCCAGGCCACCATCATTTCTCACCTAGATTATCACAAAAGCTTTCTAGTGGATTTCTCTGCCTCTACCCTAGCTTTCCGACCATGCACTATCCACACAATAGCCAGAACAATCTTTTTATACTGTAAATAGGCTCAAAACCCCCTGGTGACTTCCCTTCTCAGAGTAAAAGACAAAGTCATGAACTGGCCCACAAGGTCCCCTGGGCTGTGTCCCCTCCCTCTCCCTGGCCCCTCATCTGACGCTCTCCCCTTCTGACTTTGCTCCAACCATGCTTGCCTCCTTGCTGCTCACCGAACACTTACCAAGTGTGTCCCTACCTCAAGATCTCTGTACATTTTCTCTCTCTGCCTGAGTGTTCTTTCTCTGGACCACAGACGCCTTGTCCCTTCCCTTCCTTTATGTCTTTACTTAAATGTCTCCCTGTCAGTGAAGACTTCCCTGCCCCTCTATGTGGAATAGCAACTCCCATTCCCAGACGGATAAAACCCTCTGAATCAGTGAAGGTGTGCTCAGAAAACAGAAGCACATCGAGTCGTTTGGAATTAGAGGAATTAGACGCATTGCACCATGATGGGAGCTGGTGAGCAAGTCTATGATGTTGACTTGACACTCGGTGCTGTGTGTGAATCACCGTTAGTCAGTGAGGCTGGCTGTTGACAGAAAAGTTGGACTTGAAGGAAGAGAGAATAAGGACAGATGGAGACTGGAACTTGCCATAGCCTCTCATTGCCTCTAACTTCAATGTCAAGGGAGGACTGCAGGAGGAGATGATGCCTGTGGCTGCAGAGCTGCACACATGCTTGGCCTAGGACTCTGGGAGGCTGAGCTCAGGGAGCGGCAGGCCAGGTCCTGGCCCAGAAGCAGGAAAATAAGTAAAAACTAATGGAATAAAACATACATGTGAACTATTTGAAGTTGTACCCAA
>PVKM010024736.1:0-20353 GCA_004027735.1 Carollia perspicillata
CCGCCCGAGTTGGGCGATTTTCAAGGGGCTTGATCTTAATTAATGTCCTAGGCTTAGTCTCGGTGTTGGCTGGGGTCAGTCTTGAACTGACCAGAGGTAGGGGTGGGATGGCCAGAGGTTTAGGCTCCCAGAGCTGCAGGATCACAAGACCAGTCTCTTACTTTTTCAGGTTGAGATCGAGGCTCAGTAGCAGAAGGAGGTTCCTTGAGAATACACAGCAGAGCCTTGACAGAAGTGACAGTCGAACCCAGGCCTTGTGATTGCCATTACGACCACTTTAGCAGTGCAGGGTCCTGCAAAAGGCCGGCCGCCTGTTCCCACAACCCCAGGGAGACAGCCGCGCCTTCTCTGGTTCTCACTCACTTGTCTGTGGAAGCATGTACTGAGTTGTTATTAAAGTGATTTATGGGCATGTCTCCTTGAAGGACTCGTTCATCCTCGTGACCTCAGCACTTGGCCCAGAGCCTGGCCCAGAGCAGGCGTGTGTACAAGCTAGGTAAATGAACAAACGGTGGAATAAATTGCAACTCATTCTCCTGAGCTTCAGTTTCTTCGCCTGTAAAATGGGGACAGCAGCAGCACCGACCTCACTGGGTAATGAGGCCATGTGTGTACAGTGCCCGGCACAATCAATGCCTGATACATAATAGGTGCTCAAAAATGTATCTCAAATCAATGAAAGGCTGGATGTAGTTCTGTCCCTGGAGATCTGAGTCCCTATGTCGTACCTTTCCCAGATAACAATAATAATGTAAATGAATCTTGAGAGTGCTCTGCATTCTACAAGTTTCTTATTGAGGACAGGGCAGGGATTATCAGCCCCTGAGGAGATGTGCGGATGTGGAGACTGCGTTAGCACGTCAATGTCCATTTCCTTGGAGCAGCTGGAGTTTCTCCCTGGGCCAGAAGACAGTCGCCTCCTTGAACCTTGCTCTCCACAGAGTTTGCCACTCCACCCTCCCTTCTTCGGCTTCCCTCCCCTGGTAGTGGCCTTGGGACTTCCTGGAACTTGGGTTTATCCAGGTGGTTCAGAGAGGAGAGCCCTAGAGTGAGAGTCCAGAGGCCCTAGTTCTAATCGTAGCTCCACCACGTGGAGACAGTATGACCTTTGGGTGTTGGGAGGAGGGTGTCATTTGGTTCCTAGGGCCTCAGCTTTCTGCTCAGGGAAAGAGAGGTTGGGATCCCTGCCTTGTCACCCTGAGAGCTTGTGGGAAGGTCACTAGTGACAGTGGGTGTGATCACACTTTTTGCAAAGTGTAAAAGCTGCACACTGGAGTCGATTGTCCTGAGTCCCTCCAATTAAGACTTCACTCCGAAATTCCCAAACCCAGCCAGCCACACCTCAGACTCACCTGAGGCGTGTCGGGGTGGACGTGGAGGGGGCTTTGAAAAAGGAGGAATCTCTGGCCCCACCCAAACCTCCTGACTCAGACTTTCTGAGGGTGTTTTGAATCATAAGAATTTGTACTTTTAAAAAGCAGCCCTGTTATTCTGACCTAGCTGGGTAAGGACACCAACATTTGGGAGCCATTGTGCCACTATATAGGTGTCCTTGTTTAAAGAAAAAAGTAGTGTGTGTAAATAATGTTTAAAAAGTTTTTTTCATTCAGTCAACAAATATTTCTTGAGCAACTACTACTCTATGCTGGGCAGTGATCTGCTGGTGGCTTTTTAGATTTCAGGATCAAGAAATTCTTCCAGAATCTGATGAAAACTACAGACACCGCAGTCACAAACTATCGCATAGCAGCTCTCTGGGGGTCCATGGGGCAGCTCAGGGGGTCCTGGAGTCTGGGTCAAGGACTCTCTTAGGTCCTTAGGGACATAGAGCTAACGAGAAGCTAAGTAAAATAATGATCTCCATGTTAGAAAGTGGTCGGTACTGTGGGGAAAAAAGGAGAAGTAGCGCAGGGAGGAGGCTGGGGGCGCGGAGGGCAGGGTGCAGTCTTGCACAGGATGGGCAGGGGAGGCCTCACTGAGACCATTTAGTCTGAGCAAAACTTGGAGGAGGAGAGGGCCTTAGTCGCATGGTGTCTGGGCCAGTGTGGTCCAAGCAGAGGGAACAAGAAGAGTGTGCTTCTCAGATTGTAGTACCAAGGACCTTCTTAGGAATGAACGTTCTGGGACCCCGCCCCAGACTGAATCAGCTTCTGCATCAGTAGCTGGGCTGGGGCTCAGCTATCTGTATTTTAGTGAGGCCTACAGACAACGCTGAGCCCCTGAGTTAGGGTAATGCCTCAAGGCAGGTGTAAGAGCCAGGGTAGGGGCTGTGTGGCTGGAGCAGCGGGAGTCTGGGGCTGGCAGGGGTGGGTGTGAAAGAGAAGGAGCGGGGAAGATCATGCAGGGCCTTATAGGGTCCTGTCAGCACTTCGGCAGAGGAGTGACATGATCCGGGTTATGCGAACACAGCATTGCTCTGGTCGGACCCCACCTGTTCCTAGCGTTTCCACGAATGGCTTCCTTCCTCTGCTGTGGACTGCCAAGGCACGTTCATTTCTCGGGGCTCCTACTGATCTCTCTGCCTGGAATTCTCTTTCCCAGGCATACACGTGATTCACGCCTTCACTTTGTTCCCATCTCCATTTAAAACTCACCCTGTCAGAGAGACTTTCCACGCCCAGCTCTCCCCACCCCCTCCCCTTCTCTGCTTTTCTTCTACCACCATTATTCTGAAGAATGTCTCCTCGCTAGCGTCTCAGCTCCCCGAGAGCAGAAGCCTGGAATGCCTTGCATGGAATGTTCTGCCCAGTATCTCTAAGGCATCAGAACAGTGCTGGGCACATAGTAGGGACTTCAGTAGCTGTTGAATGAATAAATTAGGCAGAGCAGAAGTTATTGTCCTTTTTGACAAAGAAGGAAACTGAGGTCCTGACAGAAATTCAGGCAGTTGGCTGGGGTCACCAGGTGTGTGGTGGAGCAAGGTCAAAAGCAACAACGTTTGTGGTCCTTAGAGCTCAGAACTCCCCACTGATCCAAGCTGCTTTCATCTGAAGCCACTTTACGAGCCCACTGGGGTGGGGATGGGGCAGGAGAAGCCCTTGAGTCCACCTGGCATGAGCTGACAGGGCCAGAGTAGTGCTTGGCCCTGGTGGGCGCTGATGGGACCTGGGGACAGTTTTGTACCACCAAGTGAGGAGGCAGTTCTTCTGCTCTTTCCTTACGGCCAGTCCCCCTTCTTGAGAACATACAGAAGGATCCACTTCAAGGGGCTTCTGCCTCTTCCAAAGACCCCAAGTTGGCAGGATCTCTCAGGTTTCACTCTTGCTGAAAGCCCCATTTCCAGTAACTAAGACAAAGCAAGGCTCCACTCGACAGGGCTCAGGAAACGATCATGCATGGATTGACTAAGACTGGAAGGCTCAGGGCAGGTGCCTTGCTCTAGAAACTCTGGGCTGGCTCCCCAGTCCCTGGCCAAGCCTCCCCCACCCCAGCAGCTTGGCTAACTTGGCAGTGAAACCTGGAGACTGCCGTGAGACCTGACGTCCAGGCTCTGATGGGCAGACAGAGTTCATCTCTTTGCAAGATTTTCCGTAGGGTACAGAGGAGGGAGAAGTTGCTACTAGATCCCCTAGGAGTCATGTCCTCTAAGAGCCCCACACTGATATTTGCACCAGCGTACCTGACACTCAAACAACAAGAATGAAGCTACTGTGCCGGATAGTAACAACAACAACAAAAACTATTAGCTAACGTTTATTGAGTATTTACTATACACCAGACATGGGCCGGCTGATTTCCACGTGTTACCTTATTTAATCCTCACAAGAAACCTATGAGTAGTTACTTCTATCATTCCCATTTCACAAAGAAGAAAACTGAGACTCAGAGAGGAAGTGACTTGCCCAAGGTCATGTAGCTCGTGATGGAGGGAAGGGTTGTAGCCACCCCGCTAGTTGTCTCCCGATAGTTCACTTCTCTCTCCTCCACTGGCACGCCAGGTGAGCTTTACCCCAACCGCTCCAGCTGCTGCCCTCGGCCAGAACCCTCTCCTCCCTCACGGCCGCATCTGCTTTGCTGATTTCCTTCACCTCCTTCAAGTCTTTGCTCAAATATCACCTTTCTTTTATCCTGTCTCTCCTATTCCATTGTAGTGGTTTCCAAAAATGTCCACAAATTCTTTGATACACCTCCTTAAACTCCCCTCTCCTTAAATGTGGGCTGGACATAGTGGTTCACTTTGAACAAATAGAATATAGCAGAAGGGATGGTGTCGTTTCCATGTGGATTTCTCCTCTCTCTTGAATCACTTTGTCTGGTGAAGTGAAGACACTCAGACAGCCCTAGAGAGATGCCCACATAGCAAGGAACCAAGACTTCTTGCCAACAGCCAGTGAAGGACTCGGTGAAGGACCCGGCTGACAGCCGTGTATGTGAGCCGTCTCAGGGGTGGACTTTCCAGCCCCAGTCGAGCTTTCAGATGGCTGTGCCCCCGCTGACGTCTCCTGTGCAACCTTGTGAGAGCCCTTGAGCCAGAAAGACCCAGATAAGCCATTCTTAGAATCCCGACCCACAGAAACTGAGATAATAAACGTTTGTTGTTTTAAGCTGCTCAGTTTTAGGGTGATTTGTTACACAGCCACAGATAACTAATACATTTGTACAGCAGCCAATCCCTGTTCCATCCCTCCAATGGGCCTTACTCGGCTTGACATTTTGTGTTTTTTCTAAGTAAGCATTTATTGTTTTCTAAGACGTTAAGCGATTCACTTGTTTTGCGTACTTGTCTATCTCCCCACCACTAGGATGTCAGCTCCAGGAGGGCGGGTGCTGTGTCTGTCTCATTTATTGGTTCATCCCAGCATCTAGCGCAGTGCCTGGTATACGCCGTATTTCATTAAAAATGAGATAGTATCAACATAAGAGGATTCTTATTTTGGAAAAGTTAAAATGTAAAAAAAGAATTCATGGGCTGAGGACCAGTAAAATATGGCTGTAGGAACGCAGTAGGTATTAGGATAGAGAATGACAGAATGCTGATTGTGTGGAGGGCAGCAATGTGCCCAGACAAAAACCAGACACATTCCTGGCCAATGAGACATGAGCAGAAGAGTTTGGGTGGGGATTCCTGGAAAGCTCATTTTCTTTAAAGTTCTTTAAAAATAGATGCAATTATGCAGAATAGGTAAATCCACAGAGACAATATAAAGGTTGGTGGTTTCCAGGAGTAGGCGGGTAGCGGGGAATGGGAGCAACTGCTTAATGGATGCAATGTTCCTTTTGGGGTGATAAAAATGGTTTGGAACTAAATAGTTGGTGGTTGCACAACATTAAATATATCAAGTGCCACCGAATTGTTAATTTTTAAATGGTTAATTTTTTGTTATATGAATGTCACCTCAATTAAAAAAAAAACAGATGGATTTAGCCAGCACTCACTTTTTTGTGCTTTGCCTTTTTTCCTTTCCTGCCAGGGATGAGAATGTGATGCCTGGAGGGATAGCAGCCATTTTGTCAGCATGGGGGGGGGGGCTAGCTAACATTTGTAGAGCACTTAACATGTGCTGATATTCTTTTAATCTTTATATATATATATATATATCAGCTTGCTTAATCTTTATTTATTGTATCTTCCTTATAAGGGAGGTAGTTATTCCCATTTTCTAGATGAGAAAACTCGTATAGAGAACAAAAATAATAGCATATGCCGAGGATGGCAGAGTGGAATTTGGGAAGAGCCTGTGTCCTTCATGTACCACGGAGCTTCTGTAGCAGTCCTGGCTGACCTACTTTGGTCTTTTTACTATTTGAAAAACAAAAAACATGCCTAACTACTTACACCTCAAGTAGTTAGGTGTGTATTCCATGCATCCTGCATTCAAAGCCGGGGTGTGTAACTTGTGTGCGAGTGCACTTCACCATTGTGCTCTCCTAGCCTGCAATCAGTGACCAAGTGCTTTTTGGACCCCCTGATCCCACCAGGTGGTGACCATCTTGAGGGCAGTGATGGGGCCCCTTTCCAGTCTGTACTAAAGAGTGCAGTGTGATGTCGGGATTAGCAGTCTGAATCAGGGAAAGGAGCTTGAGTGCAGGAAGGGAGACAATCTCAGGAGTAAGACAGACATCAAAGACTCCCTGAGGCCGGAGGTGGAGGACGAGTTCACAGAGCAGTGGGCCTACTCAGATGGGCAGGGTCTGGACAGATGAAGTCAAGGAAATGACCTTCCTCGACAAAGAGCACAGCTTTGAAATGAAAGCAGCAGGGCATGAATGTGCAGGGTGAAGTTCAGGAAGTACAGGTAGCTGGGTGGGGCAGGAATAATGACCATTTGTGCCTGGAGAGGGAGGGATCAGGCCTGCACTGTGAAGGCCCTTGACTGTTCTCACTGAAAACCATCTCGGCACACTTTCCACCTCTCCTCACATCAACCTGAGAAGAAGAAAAGGCAGGAGGTGTTTCACCCATTTTACAGAAAGGAACTGAGCTAGAGGGAGGGGAATCATTTGGCTAATATTACACAATGAGCAAGCTGCAAGGGTGGGACTTGAACCTGGGTTCCTGAACTTCATGTCCTACACTTGCCTGCTCAAGCAAGTGAATGTTACTGACTGTGGGCAGGGACGGGAGAGTGATGTCCTCTCATGGAACTTTCTCTCCTGCCAGTGGGAAGGACAGGCTGGATTTGAGGTAAACTGCTGGGGCATGGCAACAGACCCATTCATTCATTCATTCATTCATTCATTCATTCATTCATTTAACAAGGGCGTACTGAGCTCCTACTGTGTGCAGGTACTTTCTGACACCATGGAGCTTACAGTTTTGTGACAACAGAGACAAGAATCAAGAGAAAAACCAAACCGATCATAAACTGTGTAGGCTAGGAAAGAAATAAGTAAGGTAATTGGAACTTCAGCAGGAGGTGTCAGGGCTGGCTCCCCGACAGGCGACGTTAGGTGGAACGTGGTGGAGACCAGAAGCCAGCTCTGCAAAGAGCAGGGGAGATGCTCTGGGCAAGAAGCAGCTTGTGCAAAGTCTCAGGCGGAGATGAGCTGGTGGGTTTTAGGGAATGTCTACAGAGGCCCTGAGGCTGCAGGTTGGTGAGCTTAGGGTCAGCAGTCAGACAGGGAGTCATCGGTCAGGTCACGTGGGCACTGCAGGGCTGAGTCAAGGGGATGTGTTTCAAGTGGGATGGGAAGCCACCAGAGCCAGGAGGTCCTCTCCCCTTGAGGCCCTCACCAGGATGGGAACCCTGCGACCCTGTGGAAGAGGGTGACTAGGGAGGGATGGAGAAGCTCAACCACTTACGGTGGAGTCATATTTCACAAGAACGAGGCCATTAAGGTCTAAAATCAGCAGGTAAGGCAAAAAGCATGGGTAGTCCTTAAGAATCCCCTATGAGATTTATTACATCTTTATAGTAATAGGTGTGTTTGTATATATTATATATGCTTGTATACAGTATGAAAAATCATACATTCTATAAAAATATTTATCTAGTACGTAATTTAGCATTACTCTTAAACACATAAAATGGGGAGGTACCGGCAAGAGCCAACCAGTGACCATGTGTGTTTGTGTGAGGCTTCCAGTACTGGATGACGTCGGTGTCCTGCCTGGACCCCTTTCTTGGCTAGCACACCACCTCCCGGTTGCTGGGATGTTGGCTGATAATAGTCACAGATGCCCCCCTCTCTTGAGACTTGCCCTCAGCCAGATGGAAGCCTCCCCTCCCCTGACCCCTGCAGTCTCGAGGACAGATGGGTGAGGGCACAATAGACTGGTCCCCTTGTCTCAAGGTGAGACTGACTCTGTGGGGCAGGTGGTGCTGAGAGCCCAGAGCTCCCGTGGGCCAGGCTGGGACGGCGCCCTCTATACTTGTCCACGCCCTTCTCTTCCCCACTTCTCTCCTGAGACTCTGCTTTGGGGGATCTGACCTGAGACCCTCCCTGGAAAGGCATGCCTGTCGGGTACCAGGCTGTTGATGTTTGCTGATTTATTCAATCCTCACAGTAACTCCTGAGGGAATCTGCTTAGCTCACGGTGACATTCCTTTGAGAAGTGTCCCCTTCCTCACTTTACCGGTGGGGGTCCCAGGTGTGCTCTGTGACCCACCTTTGTGGGACATAGGTGCCTGTGCTATACACCGGAGTGGCGGACCTCAGGCCCAAGCTGGGCCAGATTCTTTCTCCTAGGAGTTCGAATCGGCACTGAAAGATTAAGCCACCAGACTGAATGAGGCTGGGACTGTCACACACAAACCTGTGTGTGAGCTGTGGGGCAGCCAGCTTTTGCCACAGGCTCCAGGTAAATGGAAGACGCCTGTCTGCGGGGGGAGAAAAATGAGGCAAGCAAAGAGGGAAAATAAAGGAGAGGAGAGAGGGGTGGGGAGTTCTGACTGAAGTTCTGGTAGCTTTACAGGTGCAGTGCCAGGCTCACGCGCCCTCTGCCCTGGAGTTTTGCTTAACAGAAAAAATGTTGGCTCAGATGGAGAGTTTTGTTTCCATTTTGTAGATGATGAGAAGGACGCTCAGGAAGAGTAAATCGCCAGCTAATGGGAACAGAGCCAGAAACTGGTGCAGCTAGGACTCCCGGCAGAGTCCGGGTCTTTCCTTGCACTGCTCGCTCTGCCTTGCCGGCGCTCAGGCCTGCCCACGGGACATAGGGCCCTGGGCATGTGGAGGCTGCCTCTCTGAGCGTCCCAGCTCTGGGCTGGCAGAAAGTCCTTCCTTAGACTCAGAAATCCCCGAGCTACCTTAGAAGATGGCAAGGGTGTCACCTCACCCTGGAAGCTGCCACTTTAACCTAGCGTCCACCAGTGGCCCGTGCTCAGCTTTATAGTCAGGCTCAAAGAATGGCCTGAGAGCCCTTGACCTTCCCCCTGAGGATGACCTTGCCCTTTGATCTCTGTGTCACTGGGATTCTGAGACCCTGTACATCTGTGGAAAGGGGAGTTTACCTTGAACAGCGTTTCCTCACCAGCATCGTGCATCCCTTAAGATTCAGGCCGATAAGCGAGTCAACGCTGGGCCCAAACCAGGCATGATTAATCATTTCCTCCTCCACGTTGCCGCCGCCGCCGCTGCTGCTGCTGCCGCCGCATCCTGTGTGTGAGTCATTTCCCCATCCCTAGCAGCTAGCACGGTGCCTGGCACACAGGAGATATGGGGGCACATCTGCTGCATGAATGGCATTAAATCTTACATTGTTGCCTGTTATGTCCACTTGGTCCCCTTGACAGCTCTGAAAGCAGCATGAGCGTAGGGCCAACTTTTATTTACTCTGTGGTGTGGGAGGGGCCAGGAGGGAGCAGGGTGGGTTCTTCGGACACTCAGGAGTCCTGAGCTTGGTTCCAGCTCTGCCCCTTCGGGTCTTGAAATCTTAGGCAGGTTATTCCTCCTCTCTGAGCCTCAGTTTCTTCATCTATAAAATGGAGGTAATCTTAATAACAACTATCTGGCCACATAATCAGGAGGACTAAGTGTGATAACGTACCTGAAATTTCTATCACGGCCTAACACAAAGTAGGACGTGAGTAAATATTAATTTTCTCCACTTGGGTATTTCCCACAGTGCCTGGATTATGGCAGACATTCAATAAATGCCAAGTCACCTTCTAGCTATCCCGGACCAAGCAGCCCAGGTCAAGCTGCACAAAGACTACAACTGCATGAATGGGCCCAGGGGAGCCCAGCAGAGCCCAGCCCAATTGTAGCATACAGGATCAGAAGCTAATAAATGTTCCATGCTTTAAGCCCTAAGTTTGGAGGTAGTTGTTACACAGCAAAAGCTTACTGAGACAAACAGTGAAGTTATAGGAAGGGCTGCGATGGAGCTGGCCTTTCGGAGCAACTAGAATCAGAGCTCTTTCTCCGTCACGTTTGCTTATTTCTGAGCAATATTTTTTTCCTCTGTCACAGCACACTGATTTTCTTCATGTAGAAACCATGGCTGAGTTTTATACCTTGAACCTTCAGCTACTGGAGAAAAATGGACTTCCTTCTCTGCTTCCCAGGTCTAAACCCCGCCAGGAAAAGGCTCCTTGGCCCAGCTAGGGGAAGGTCCCCCCACCGCTCCCCCAAGTCGACTGGTGGTGGGCGGGGAGGGCAGGCTCACGAAATGCATCCTAGATGACACATGCTGAGCACAGCCGGCGCTAAGCGCCGTTTTAAGGCTTAACGTGTGTTAACTGACATCACCCTCATAACACAACAATCCTATCTGAGCTGTTATTATCTCTCCTCTGAGATGAGGAGACTGAAAACTGGGGCACATAGAGCTGAAGTAACTTGTTCAAGGTCACACTGCCAGAAAGAAGTGCGGCCAGGAGCCGTGCCAGGCCTGCCTGACCCCAGAGCTCACACCCTCACAGCCACGCTGCCTGCCTCTCGTACTGAGCTCCTGGAGGGGAGCTCGAGGGCTGCGGGGCAGGCAGGGTGGAGGCCCTCTTAGGAAGGAACTGGATTGTTTAGCCCAGAGAAGGGAAGCCTCTCGGGGCCCTTAAATCATATGGCCTTCAGATCTCTAAATGGCTGTCCTTGGCAGTGAGAGTGCGAGTTCTGGGTGACCTCTGAAAACAAATCTAAGACCCGTGGGGCAGTGGGCAGACATCACCAGGAGTGGGTTTCCATTCAGTGGAAGAAGCTTGGTTGTTCAGAGTCAGAGGGGTGTGAGGATGGTATGCGAGCCTCTGGAAATGTGAGTGCCTTGCTGCAGGGAGTTGGGGGAGGCTCTTGGCGGGGGTGGGGGGTGGGGGTGGTAGTTGCCAGGATTCCTGCCGTCTCTTCTCTGCGGGTGCAGCCTGGGCAGGACAAGCGGAAGGGGCTCAGTGGGTAGGAGGCTGAACGGGGAGTGCTGGGCGGGGGGGGCCGTTGTCCCAGGTCTTTGGATCAGTAAACCAACCCCTTTCAAATTTTAGGAACAGGTGTTCAGGTGGCCAGTTTTTTATTTCTTTAAGTCAAGACACAGAAAACAACCTAACCAGCTAGCCAAGCCATCCTGAAGCGAACTACCAACCGCTTCCCCACTACACAGAAGGAAAGACCGCTTTTCTAACACCAAAACATCCAACCGAACAACATCTCAGATTGAACTATTGTTTTCTTTCGGGAAAGAGCAGTTGACAAAGGTTCATCAACATACCAAAAAAGACTACACTGACCATTTGAAAGGCAGAAAATTAGGGCATAACACTTTGTCTTGAATGATTATGTGCTAATATGACTAGTTTCCTTTTTTCTTTGTATGTGTGTTTTTAAAGATTTTATTTATTTATTTCTAGAGAGAGGGGAAGGGAGGGAGACAGAGAAGGAGAGAAACATTGACATGTGAGAGAAACATCAATCCTTGCCTCTCGCTCACCCCCACGGGGCACCTGGCCCACAACTCAGGCTTGTGCCCTGACAGGGAATCGAACCCGTGACCTTTCATTCTGCAAGCTGGCACTCGATCCACTGAGCCACACCAGCCGGGAATTTCTTTCTCAGTGTTAATATTTAATAGCACAACTGAGCAAGGTCCCAGGTGTGGAGTTCCTATGTTCAAGAAACTGGGGGTGGGAGGGAATCACCGTATAAACTACCTACGAAGTGTGTGATAAGAAGAATACATACTTATAATATAAAACCTGTCTACACATAGTAGTTAGTGGCCAAAAGCCATCTGGTTTTCTCTTGGATCCTTAAAACAATGTTGCAGATTTCGTGTCCATTAGCAAGCTTCCGCTCTTTTGTGCAGCAGCTACTTTGTTCCCCTTGCAGTCCTTCCACCCCAGCCTGTGTCCTGAGGTCTGCAGCGTCTTTCTCCAGGTCACGGAGGCGACTACTCGTTTCATCAGCTCTTCCGAAGAGCTGGTCGGACGTGGCCCGAACCCTGTCCTGCCTCTGTTACAGGAGTGCCTGCACCACCGAGGTGAGGCTGTGCACCAGCCTGGGGGCAGTCTTGGCTGTCTCCCCGGTTCCCAGCATGGTGCTGAAGTTCATGACTATTTTCTTGATAGAGTTTGTCCTTTTGAGGATCTGGAATTGCTGAGACGAAAGGCTTATTCTGGGACTTAAAATAATTCCCACTTATTGTTGAAAATCCAGTGTTGAGTGGGAATATTAAGGGAGATGGAGGTAATACTCTTTCTGCTATTTTGTTTTGCATCTGAACTATGGGAAATTAAGGAAAAAACCCAATAACTTCTGGAAGTCTCCAGGCACTTTTCCCTTCAACTTCACTCTACCCCTCCTGGCCCAGGTGTCCGGTGTACGGGGGTGGGGAGCACAGACATGGGCTGCCCCAGGGGCAGGGTCCTCTTCTCTCCCTGCTGCTCCCCGAGCCTGTGCTGCTGAAGACCTGGGCAGCCAACACCCACCGAGGGGACCAGTTCAAACGGTCGCGGAGATGAGGGGCTGGTCTTTGCAAACCATCAGACCAGGCACCCTGCCAACCCCCACCCAGTCAAACCGTGTGCCCGTGAATGATGCTTGGAGTCTCGGAGAAGCTCCCTGTGGCAGCCTTGTTTTGGCTGACGTTAGTCATGAAAAGAAGTAGGTGAGTGAGGACAGATTCTGTTATTGTCGGTAAGAGTCACAGGAGCTGACGTTTGGTGAGCATTTGCTCTGTGAGGCAGTGTGCTTGCACAAGGTCACCGAACTCTTACAATGGCCCTGCAAAGGGTGTACTCTGACTGTTCCCATTTTACATTTGAGGAGACTGAGGCCCAAGGAGGTTTGTGCTCAAGGTCACATAGCAAGCAGCTGGCCAAACTGGGGTTTAAACTTATGTCTGAAGGAGCTCTAAGGTTTCACTATTAACCACTGTGTCCTGTTTCTTATTTCTTTCCCAATACGTGCAGAGGAACAGTGGTGGGGGCGGGGCAGAGAGCAGCAGGGTGCCCGTATCTCATTAGGGATCTGCTGTTTCCCAGCAGATGCAGGCTGCTGTGTGATCATCTCCAGTTACTCTGTGGGTGTGACCTGCTTCCTTGCTGTGTAAATTCCCTGGGGGAGAGTCATGTGCCCCCTTGAATGCCCAGCCTGGTGCTGTCCTGGCTGTAGGGGTGCTGTCCTGTCCTGAGTAGGGGTGGGGGGTGCCCCTGAGCCTGACTCAGGGGGCAGAGGTGGGCCAGGCAGGAAGAGACAGCCAGGAGTTTCCTCTGGGTGGGCCAGCCTGTCCCTTACTGGGCTCGCAGCCAGCCTGGGAAGGAATTTCCCAGCCACGTCTTCCTTGCACCTTCCTTGTGGAGCATGGCATTGGAGGATGGGCTCTGCCCTTTACTCCCAAGAACTCCTCCACTCAAGGGGCAAGAGGAGACCTGGGTGCCTTCATCTGGGGGAGGAGACAGCATTTTCTTATAAGGTATCAGGGTCAGGGTCTTCCCTCCAAGGAAGAGAAGGAAGAGAATAAGACCTCAGCCTCCCCAGACCTAAGGTGCCCAAGGAAGGAGTTTTGGCTTGGCTGGGGGACCCCCACTCTCTAAGCAGTGCTGTGTAACGGAAACAGAATGTGCGTCCCGTGTGTTCTAGTAACCACGCTTTTTTTTTCAAGTCAAAAGAAACAAGTGAAATTAATTTAATCTAATATATACAAAATTATATCATTTCAGCACATAAGCAATATAAAATTAATGAGGTATTCCACATTTTTCATATTGCATCATTGACATCTGGGGTGTATTTTGTGCTTCTGGCCCACTTTAGAGTAGCCACATATCAAGATTTCAGCAGCCCCTGGGGCCAGTGGTCACCGTATCAGACAGAGAAGCTTTATACCGTGGATGCTGGGTGTGAAGAACCAAAGTCTCAAAATTTCTGCGAGGACTTGGGAAGGACTTCAAGGTCCTTTGGTCAAGCCCCTTACACCCAAGGAAGTGGCTTTCCTGAAGAAGTCCCACTGCTCCCAGCAAAGCTGATGTCTCCCCCACCTGGGTGTCTATGTCCCAGTAGTCCCCTGCTAGGGGACATGGGTTGCTGATGGCCACCATCAAGGTGTAAAACAGGGGCAAGAGGTGAGGCAGGAAGACACTAGAAGGAGCTAGTATGTACCCTAGCCCAGTAGACATCCTCTCATCTGTCACCTTCTCCCTTTCTGAAGGGAATGCCACCTCCTGGGCACGGTGTGGGCAGAAACCTCTTTGTTAAGTTCCCAAGCTTGGGTAGACTCAGGCCCACCCCTTCCCTTCTGATTCTCCTCTCCTCTTCCCACCTTTATTGCCAATTACAGTGAGCTAGACCCTGTGTTTGGTTTCAGATGAAAACAGGCCAGATATCCAAGGAGCAGTTAAATCTGCCTGGAACAACCAGGGCAGGCTTCGCTGCTGGACAGAGGCAGGAGCGGTGGAACAGGTGGTGACAGTGCGATGGTGGGGGTGGGGGAGGGGGACGAAGGGAAAGGACATCCAGGCAGCGGGTGACACAGTTGGAGAGAGGCGAGGAGTGAGGGAGCTGGCCTCATATCGCCACCCTGGGGCCTCAGGAGTCACCGGTGGCTTCCCATAAAAGAAGGAAAATTCTGTATTTTTTTACATCTGCCTCACCTGAGGTCCTAAGAAACCCAGCAGGTGTTGGGTACCCAGTGCATGGAGGGAAAAGAGGGAAGCAGAGGGCAAGGCCAAGCCAGTGGGGCCAGGGAGCACAGGGACCAATAAAGGGGCAGGAAGGGAGCTGGTATGTCCTGGGCACCTGCTTGTCCCCTTGTCTTCAGCATCTGCCCCAAAGCTGGGAGACAGTATTGCTCCCAAGCTACAAAGGAGGAACATGAGGCCAAGACAGGACCAGTCACTGGAGTTAATGTCCATTCTGTCTGATTCCAAAGGTTGATCTTTCTAGGTTCTTCCTGGCACGTCCTCACCTGGCAACTGCCAAGAAGCCAGCAGTGACCAAGTTCTTGGCAGGCACCCCTGCTTTGGGGAGGCCTGCTTCAGTGGGAATTCCTGGAGAAGTGAGGGCTCCTGGAAAGGCCTCCTGCAATGGCAGGTACCACCCTACCAGCTCTGGAGATCACGCAGCCACCACCATACCCCCACCCCTGACTCCTCCAGGGAAGGATTGGAGGCAGTGCTGAGAGGTAAGGTGGCTTGCTCGAGGTCATAGCACAAGGGGGTGGAATTGACCACGCCTGCCCCTGGGCACTGACTCATGGCAGCACTGTGGGAAAGCCTCTGCCAGCCTCTCAGCCTTGGCTTTCCCAGCTAGGCAATGGGTAGGCTTGCTTCGACACATCTGTCTGGGCCTCGAGCCAGGGGACTGGGGAAAAGCTGAGCATAGCGCAGCCCCAGGAAGCCTCACCCTCGCCCTGCTCCAGTCCCAGCAGCTCACAAGGGTCGTCTCTCCCTGTGGGCAGGAGTCTTTCCTGTTCTCAGATGGACCAGGCCACGCTCTGGTGTGGCTCATATGCCCAACAGCCTGCACAACCCGGGGGACAAACCATCCTGGTTTGCTATCTCAGGGTTTGTTTGTTTGTTTGTTTAATTTTTAAAGATTTTATTTATTTATTTTCAGAGAGAAGGGAAGGGAGGGAGAGAAACATCAATGGGTTGCCTCTGACACGCCCCCAACGAGGGACCTGGCCCACAACCCAGGCATGTGCCCTGACTGGGAATCGAACTGGAGAACTTTCGGTTCGCAGGCGGGCACCCAATCCACTGAGCCACACCAGCCAGGGCACTGTCTTAATTTCAGCACCCCCAAGTCCTGCCTCCTGGGTACCCCTCCGTCCTGGACAAACTGGGCAGTTTTGTCACCCTGACCCTGGCACCAAGCTCATAGCTCCGAAACGTTCTAAGTGAATGAATGCGACCCATGAAGGCAAGAACAATCAAACCGCGGCAATGCTGGGAGGGAGGCAGAATGGGGACTGCTGCCCCCATTTCCCAGATGAGGAACTGAGGCACTTCGGGCTGCTGGTATGGAGCTCCTGCCTTTCGCGCAGCTCCAAGCCTCCCCTCGACTGTATGGAGTAAAGAAGCGAACAAACGAATGGTGTGTGGGAACCTCCTTGCCAGCTTGGCCACTCGGCTTCTCCCCTGCAAATGGGGCCGCGGGCCAGCCGCTGCTCCCACCTGGGTGTGGGATTTGGACTCATGGGCGCGGGTCACTGGGAGAAGGTAGATGAAAGGCGCTGCCATCGCGCTGAGCGCCGCCCGGTAATTAGCCTGGCGAGCGGCGGGGCGGGCTTATCGGCCATCGAGGCCTCCCGGGCTGGGTCCCAACACCGCCGCCGCCGCCACCACCACCGCCCGGGGCGGAGGGCACAGCGGTTCCCACGCTCGGAGGGGCCGGGGGCGTTCTCCGCACAGCGTGGCCGCGCTCGCCACCGCCGCGGAGGCCGGGCTGTAATTAGCGTAATTGCGCGGCTCCCCGCCCGCGGCAGCCCAGGACCCCAGCTGTGCCACCCTGGCCCGGGAGGGGCCGGGGTTGGGGGGTGTCGCGCCCCAGCCTCTGGACCCCACTCCTCCAGACGAGTGAGTCAGCACTCCTGGGCCGCCCAGGCTGAGAAGGGGCTCCTGCGGTCTGCTTTGTGGGGAAATGAAGGAAGGGGAGAGAACTAACCCTGATGGAGCACCTGCTGCATGCGGGTGTTGGCCAGGCTGTTCCGTTCCTGATCAACACTAGGGTAGTGTCGGGAGCCCATGGTGCCTGGCCCACGGAAGATGCTGAGGTACAGAACCGCATCCTAATCCTCCCGACAGTTTAGCAGGTGGGCGCTTGGAGGTCCGTGGGGGGCGGGTGTGCCCAAGATGACCCAGCCAGTACATCCACGCTTCAGAGAGGAGGGAAAGGCAGACCCCATGCAGCAAATACTGGGTTTGCTTCCTCCAGGTCCTTGGTCTTACTGCACCTGGAGTCCCAGCCCTAAAGCCCCACCCCTGATGCTCAGGTCCTCGGCAGCCCCGATCACGACCCCAGACCCTGACCGCTGGTAAGAGGCACTAGAAATCCTTCTGCAAAAGGCAGGGGAAAAAGAAATACTGTATTTTTTGGACCATAAGACACACCTAGGTTTTAGAAGAGGATGATAGGGAAAAAATTTGAAGCAAAAGATGTGGCAAAATATTTAATAACGTAAGTAACATAATATTTCACGAGTGTAAATGTAAGGCTACATTCGGACTATAAGATGCACCCCCTTTCCTCCCAAATTTGGGGAGGGAGTGCATCCTGTAGTCTGAAAAGTATGGTAATCGGATTTCCAGTTCTAATCTTTCATCCTAAACGCAGTGCAAACTTTAACCCTGTTCCACACCTAACTCCCAAATTAATTTTGACCTTGACTCCCCTGCCCGTGTCTCCAGCCTTCTTCCCGATGGACCCCCTGCCATTTCTCTCAGCCCTGTCAGGTACTCTCCTCTTGGAAGCTTTGCTTAAGGTCTCCAGTAGCTGTTTGAGCCTCTGGACCTTTTTACATCCTGTAGGTTTAGTCTGGGACTCCTTTCCCCAGGGTCCACGGCCAGCCCCGGGGGCTCCACTCCCTGCCTCGTGCCAGCCTGTCTCCTGGCCAGGCTCTCCACAGACCCCGAGTTCCCAGGATGGAGGGTCTGAGTCTGCTGGGAGTAAAAACTGGAAGCGGAAACAGTTGACTATGAATGAATGAGTGAATGAACGAGTGAGTCAAAGAATGAGGAAGCAAATGAATGAGGGAGAGAACGAATGAGTGAATGAATAATTGAATCAACAAGTGAAGACCTATTCTGGGCCTAAAGGTTTAGCCCTCCCTGCAGCCCTGGATCCCTTCCCCAAGGAGGGACTTTCCTACCCTTGGCGTCTGAGATTGTTAATTGTGTGTGTGCACATGTGTGCACACACATTTGAGCACAGGCCTTTGAATCAGATGAGCCTGAAGTCTCCTCCTGGCCTCAGTGTTTACCAGCTGAGTGACCTAGGCAAGTGACTTCACCTCTCTGGGCCTCTGCTTGCTGATGTAAAATACAGTAGCAGTGATAAAACCTGTCACAGATAACCACCCCTCCCTCCCCCAGCCCCTTCTCTGTGGCAGGCTCAGTGCTCACTGCTGCAGAAATGGGCCTAGAAGGAATTTAATCTTTCTTGAGGGCAAGGAACACCAGGGAAAGGAAGCAGAGACACAAGAAAGGGGACAGCCCCCTGGACGGGGGGGAGACCCCAGGAGTCCCCTGACTGGGGAAGGAGGCCTCGTGGAGGATGTGAGAATCAGTCGGAGTTTGCTGCTGGACAAGTCACGGCAGAGGCAGCTGCATGTTCAAAGACACCAACAAAGGTTCCCATTATTGCTGAAGGACAAAGGGGGAGGTGGGTGGTTGTGGCAGAAATTGGGCTGGAGGGGTGGCCCTGACTGAATCAGGAAAGGGCTTGAGGGGCCTTTGGCTGTTGTACTTTACCTTGTAGGCAATAGGGAGCCATTGCAGGCCTCAGCAGGAGGGATGGTCAGATATGGGTATTGGAATGACCACCGACCAGCAGTGTGGACGATGGCACAGCGGTGGCCCTGGGCCAGAAGCAGGGAGGCCAGTCGGGAAGCTAGTGGGTGAGTCTAAGTGACTTCAATGGTGTTGGGGACTAGCTCACCTTCATTGAGTGACTGCTAGGGGCCCGGCACCGTTCTCCGTGCTTACGTGCTTTGACTCATTCGATCTCCACGGCATCCACACAAAGTGGGTGATCTCACGATCCTTTAGAGACACCCTCTGTCCCCTAAGGTCCTCCAGTTCCACATCCAGCCTGTGCCTCCCCTCCGTTAGACCTCTGTCTCCCACAGACCACCGGCTTCCCCACCGGGTGTCTAACAGGAATCTCAGCCTTCATGTGTCCAAAGCGATTTTCCCAAACATGCTCTTCTCTCAGTCTTCCCCACCTCAGCAAACAGCAACTTCCTCTTTGCACTTGCTCAGTCTCAAAACTCGGCCGTCACCCCTGTGCACCCTCTCCCCTCACCACCTCCCCGTCCCCTTGGCACCCTTTCTCACTACTCACATCTGCTCCGTCAGTGACTCTTATTGATTCTGACTGCTGCTGTATCCTCCGCTGACCCCTTCTCACCCCCTCGCCGTGGCCGGCTGGGCCAGCCCCCGCTGTTTCTTGCCTGGATTACTGCAGCGGCCCCACTTCTGACTGCTGTCCCTGCTTCTCTCTACCCTTCCTCCAGCCCCTTCACGTATTTTTTCACACACAGCAGCCAGTGTGCCCTTAACAGACAAAGTCAGATGGGTCCCCGCTCTGCTCGGATCCGCCCCCATCTCCCTAGAGTCAAAGGCAAGGTCCTGACAATAGCAGATAGACCCCTACCTGAGCTGTCTAGCTCCTCTCTCCCCGGCTCCTTACCGGACTCCCACGCTCTCGTCCACCACTCTGCTGCGGCCACACTGACTACTCTGTCGGCCCTTCAAGGCTCCGAGTCACCATCAGGCTCGGAATTCTTGCACTTGGCCATTTCCTTCACCTGGAATGCCGTCTCCCCAGATATCCATGTAGTTCGTTCCTTCAATTTTCTGTTTAAGGGTAACCTTGTTAGTGGGACCTTCCTTAGCCACCCTATTTAAAGTAATAGCCCTCCTTTCTCCCCCACCCAGGTGCTCTCTTTCCCTGCCACACCGGAATGTCAGCTCCAAGAGGACAGGGGGTTCGCTTGTTTCACTGACACAAGCCCAGTGCCTGGAATGTTGTAGGGGCCCTATCAGCTGTTTGCAAAAACTGAACGAGGAAACGGAGGCAGAGAGTTTAAATGACTCGCCCAAGACGGCACAGTGGTGAGGGGTTGGGCTGGGACGGAGAGACCAGGGTGTGGGCGGTGACGTCGGTGAGGGTGGAGCGGAGGGATGGAGGAAAGGGACACCACAGGTGGGCCCAGGGGACCGGTCCAGGGTCTCTGGGCGGACTGCTGCTCCGGGGTGTGAACTCGATATTGCAGGGCCTCTCGGGGTTGACGCAAAGGCTGTGTCAGTCTGGAACTGCAAACACATTGTAGATGGAGTGAAAAAAGGTGTTTGGAAGCCATCCCATGATTTTTAACTCCCAGCCATTTTCCTGTCCTTCCGCACCTTGGACACGGAGGCGTGGCTCACCTAGGGGGACGCAGAATCGGCAGCCGACAGGAAGCTAGTCCTCAGCTTGGACTTTCTGGGTGGATATCTTGAAAGAGTCGCACAGTTATAACAGCTTTAGAATCTAGAATGTCAGTTTAAAGACCTACACGCTTGGGAAGGATAAAGAGTTTTTCTGAACCCCCAAACTTCCTTTTACACGTCGAGACCTGGCCAAGCTGGAAAGCAGGGACTTTTCGCTCTGAGCCCTGGTGGGAGGGAAGCTCTGAGGGAGGGCAGTGGGCCTCAAACCTGAGTGCACTTCCGAGTCCCCTGGAGGGACCGTTCCCACACGGATGGCTAGCTGGCCCCAACCTCAGAGTTGCCGATTCACTAGCTTAGGGTCCGGCCTGAGAATTTGCATTCCTGACAAGCGCCTG
>PVKM010024737.1:0-20351 GCA_004027735.1 Carollia perspicillata
TCTAGGTGTAAATGGTCTGTGGGCAGATGAAAACTGCAGTCTAGAGCTCATCTAAAAGTGGTTTGCTGGGTAATGAGAGTCTAAATATGGAAGTCCATAGGAAAACAAGTCTAGAACCCAAGTAACAGATTCCACTATAACAAGGGCCAGGCAGCTAAGGTAACTCAGTGAAGGGAGCCAAGAAATAGATAATGGTAGATCATGGAGAGATTGTGTGTGTGTGTGTGGTGGGGGGAAAGACAGGGAAGGGAGTCTCTGGGGACCCTGTGAAGCTATGGCTCTTCCAAAGGGATGGGCCACCCATTTACAAATTCTTGTGAAGAGTGAGAATAAAAGCATGAATCCTTAGAGAAGACCAGTATTTAAGGATAATCAGAGAAGGGACATCAGTGAAAACACTGTAAAAAGAAGAGGCAGAGTAGAATGAGAAGAGAACAGAGCCCCAGACACCACAGGAGAGGACAGAGTTTCCTGAAAGAGAGAGTGGTGACAGTGTTAATTTGGCAATGACTTCACATTGGATCAGAGTCATGAAGAATTCTTTATACACATGAAGCCATGAGGAGTCACTAATGAGACTTTCAGCTGAGTGATGGATGTAGAAAGTAAATGGCAACGAGTCAAGTGATTAAATGTAGAGGCCCACAAGTAGAGATGAGTCATTCAAGAATTTTTCCCATGGAAAAAAAAAAAAAAAAGAAGAGAAAGGAGTATCTTGAGGGAAGATGGGGTTAGGAAGAAATACTTTTTGCTTTGTTTTGCTTTGTTTTTAACAGTCAAGAACACTTAAACATGTTGGTTGGAAGAAGGGAAAGAAAGAGTAGAAAGACGGGGATAGAAAAGGCATGGAGTTCATGGAGAATGTCAGGTTCTGGAAAAGACTGTCAGAGATCAAGGATATAGGTTGATCAGTGACCCCCAGCAAGAGGGACCAGACCTTCTGCTAGTGTAGGAGAGAAGAGATGCAATGTCCCGAAGATAGAATTAAGTTTTGATATTGACCTGAGGGTCAACATTGAAGGAGTGCTTATCTCATAGTCTCCACTTTTAAAAAAACGTTTAATTTTTTTTCCAATTACAGTTTACATGCAATATTACTTGGTATTAGTTTTAGGTGTACAGCATAGTGGTGAGACAATCACATACTTTACAAAGTGCTCCTCCCGATATTTCCAGGACCCACCTGGTACTATACATAGTTATTACAATATCATTAACTATATTTCTTATGCTGTGCTTTACATCCCTATGACTATTTGTAACTGCCAATTTGTACTTCTTAATCCCTCACCTTTTTCATTCAGTCTCCTAAATCCCCTCCTCTCTGGCAACCATCTGTCTGTTCTCTGTGTCTCCTAATCTCTGCTTTTAATGGGGAATATATTGTCTCCTGAGGGTGCTGAAGCCTGAGGCTGGAGCAAGAGGTGAAAGGGAATGGTGATTGTTCGAGTGCTGCTGTGGAGTATGGCAGGAAGAAATAACTAGGAATATGTGAAAGGATGGCTGCCACTGTCAACAGAAGAGCAAGACTACCAGTAAGCCTGATGACCTGAGAGTGATCAGGAATAAGGGGGCTGATCAGACGGCCTGGGTTTGGGCACTGGTTCGTGGGGAGACAGAATCATAGAACAGAGAATCAGTGTGGTGGTGAGAGTGTGGCCAGCTCCAGGCTGGGCTGGGAAGAAAGCCAGGTAGGGACCGAGGGACCTAGAGAGCTGACACAGTGGATATAGAGCTGCTGAAGGGGAAGGCTGCGGTCAAAGAAAAGGATTACTAAGTTGAACGCCATGAAATGGAGAAGTTCAGGGAGATGACGGAATCTAGAAAGTGGCCATGAAGCAAGGGTTGAAATGATGTGGTGGTAAGTGCATTTGAAGAGGGACCCAAAGGATGCAAGAGAACTTCCTTATTAGTTCATTTACATCCCTTACCATTTCCTTCCCTTAATCTACCACCTTCTTACCAAGTCTCCCATTTATACGGTGGACAGAGGAGACCTTGAAAGGTGATCATTAGGATGAAGGGAAATGAAAATAACCAGGAGAATGAAAGGACTGGCCAAACATGAAGGCAACTGACTGGTCTTGGAGGGAGAACAACTGGATTTCGATCCCAGCACTTGCACATCCCTTACGCTTCCCAGCTCTCTTGTCCTTGAGTAAGTCAACCTCTAAGCCTCAATTTCCTCATCCGCAACACGAGGACAATACCAGTCTCACCCACGTTACAATACTCTTGTTAGATTCACGCGGTTTAATGACTCACAAAATACACAGAAGAAATTACAATTGTGGTTGCCCAAGGCCCACAAATTAGAAATCTTCCCTCATTAAATGCACACAAATTCTAGAAAGCATTCAGTAAATAAAATTAATGTTCATCATTATCATGAAATAAGAATTGTATAATGGCAGCTGGTCATAATTTGGGGGATCTGAGAACATCCTAACTGTATTGGGAGCAGAGCGGGGAGAAGAAAGTAGCACGTCAGATACTGGAGCAGTGAACTGTCACGATTAAGAAATGTGTGTGTATTACTGATGTAGTCTCTTTTGTTACTTTGGGGCACAAGTGGTTCGTACCTCTGTTATTATGCTCATTTAATCATTAGCACCTCAAGTTGTCCAGATTAGAAGGAAACCAAATCGTTTGTGCTTAAGCACCCTCTCCCAACTTCCTCAAGATGCCCAAGAACCCTGGGGTCATGTTCATTCCAGCTGACGAGTCCTGCCATGAAATTTCCAGCAACGTGAAAGCTGGGCCATTGCTTCTGTCGCTTCCCAGAGGGGTAACTGTGGATAACTGACCCCACACCACCCAAAGCTTTCCCCTATTTCTTGCTCTAACGATGTCCCCTGGTAGTTTTGGCCATGGTGCTACCCTTGGGTGCCCAAGGTTGCAACATCTTCAATTTTAACTCACAGGTTTGGCCATTGCCCTGAAAACATGGCTATGACATACACATGGAGGGTCCAGAAGGTCTTCCCACCTCTGTCCTCACCTTTCTCCACCAGGCTTGGAACATGGGCTGCCCATCCAGTGAGAATCCCCTCAGAATCTCAGAGAATATCTAATAATTTGGGACTCAAAAGAAAGGACCTAGGTTCCTCACCCCTTAGGAGGTCTTTAGTCCTTAAGCAGATGTCCGTTTGTCCATTTCCTCTGCCGTGTCCAGCTCTGCATAGCAAAGGGTTTTATGAGGGTAGACTTTCCTTTTGGCCACCAAAGATTCCTTTCTCCCCTCCTCCACAGTGAGCACCTATTCACAGTGAGTGTCCACTTCTACTGCCTCAGTAAGGTTCCTCTAAACAAAGACTTGTTTCTCCTAGAGAAAAATGTAGCTGGCAGTCTCCCTGGAAAATGTTAAGATGTGTCACCAAACACTTTCTACAGCACTCACACACATATATACGCACACAGATTATCTGTACTGATTTATGAGTGTGCTAAAATCCATGCAACCTCCTTTTCCTCATTTTATTTATTTTTTTTATTTATTTTTAGGGGAAAGGAGAAAGAGAGGGGGAGAGAAACATTGATGAGGGAGAGAAACATGATGTGTGAGAGAAACAACACTTGATTGCCTCTCTCATTCCCCCAACTGGGGACCTGGCCCATCATCCAGGCATGTGCCCTGACTGGGAATCAAACTGGGAAACTTTCATTCCTCAAGTCAATGCTCAGTCCACTGAGCCACATCAGCCAGGGCTCTTTTCCTTGTTTTAAATTAGGCGGGGCAGGAACTTTCAATACTGAGGTCTCTATGGCACCTTCCAGCTCTGATTCCCCCAATGCCACCCAGCCCAGTCCGTTCATTCGTCATATATTTGTTCTGTGCTTAATGCTGGGTGGTAACACTGGGGATGCAGGAGTGAACTACACAGTCCCTGCCCTGGATGCAATGTGTCTAACTCCTGCACGTGTGATGTCCCCGACCCGTGATAAAGAGCTCCAGGGACAACAATGCACTGCCAAGGTCCTCTCATTACTTGAGCTATATTTTTAGCAATAAAAAATCGCAGAGTTGAGTTATTTGGTAATGCCCTGTTTTAAAGTCCTTGCATCTAAGTCATAAGAGGTGTATGTGCTTTGGAAAACCACTTGCCCCGACGTCTTTCCAACTCCCAGACAAATGCCGTCTGGATTCTCAACCAGACTCTCTTTCAGACTCTAATTTATAGTAAATGCCTTTGAACAGGGCCAGTCTTTGCAACCTGGGACACCACCAGGAAGCCCACTGAAACTGAGCTAGCAAAGAGAGAGCTATTCCGAGCAGTTGAAGTTTCCCTTTTTCAGTAGGCAACATTTTGCAACCAAGAGACAGAAACATCATTGGCAAAGAAGGATCCATGGGGCCCCTGAAAATCACTTTCTGCCTCCTGGCTGTCCCCCTAGCACTGCTACTATCTGTTCTCCAAAGACAAGAAGTGGGGAACTCAGGAAACCAAGGGTCTTGCTTCTCTACTCACTTCCCTGTCTGCTGCGAAACAATCCCATCATTCAGATATCTGGGGGAAATCACTTGAACTTCTTGGACTGCTCATAGGTTAGAACAATGTGTATTGAGGACCTACTATGTGAAGGACATTGCACCAGGTGCTGCCATCTAGTATGGGCAAGGGCCATAGGGGGGTTGGAGCATGGAGAGTTCTAGAAGCAGAAGGGGCTGTCAGAATGTGAGAGTCTGGTGAGAGCACTGGCCACTGTGTGAGGAGCTGAGGCCCCAACTTCATTCTGGGGCTGCCCTCTCTGCCCCTTCATATTTTATTAGTCCCCAAAGGCTCTCTCTCTGACCACAGCAGACAAGAGAACGTAGGTGAGAAAGAGCTTAGGAAATCTAAACCTTGCTGCATTATATAATATAGACGCCCAGCAAGCTTTCATAGCAAGAAATAAAAGTGAAGGCTTGGGCTGTGCATGGAGGGCATGCAAACCTGCTGCCTGGGACTAGCTGTGGGCCTGACACTGGCTGGGCACTGTAGCCTCCTCAGGCCCTTAAGGTGACACAGCTGTTTATGCAGTGCTTACAAAGCACTTTTGGTTTATTATTTCATACAAGTCGCATGACAATGTTAAAAATAGCTGCCTTACTAATCACGCTTCACAGAAGCGGCCCAGAGAGCTCAAGTGACTCGTGTGAAGCCACATAGCTACATAGAAGAAGAGCTAGACCGCCAGCTCTTTACATCATTCCAGATTGTCGCTTCTTTCTCCCCATCTTCTCTTACTCTTTCTCCCCACTTTTTTTCTTCTTTTCTGCCTGTATCTCTTTCCTGTGAGTGCCATCTAGCCTGGCCAGCATGGTCCCTACCTCACGTACCCTGCACTTTAGCCCAGGGGTGCCCAAACATACCCTGGCAGGCTAGAGACCAGAGCTCTCTGTGGCTGATGGGCTGAATGGTACTGACTACTTGGAGGTTACAGATGCCTTTGTTCATCTGATGGAAGCATTGCACCCGCTCTGCGGAAAAATCCACAATCACAGAAATGTGGAAGATAATCTCAGATGGTTTTGAGCCAAGAGCCACAGACAAGAACCCCAGACTAGAAAAAGTGAACTGTTCACTGTTTCCCACCGCTGACCAGCTTTCCCACCCTGAGCCCTTTTAAGGATATTCTAAGGGGATCCTGGACCAGAAATGCAGGCTCTCAGGTCTACCTGAGACATGTGGAATCAGAATTTGTACTTTAACAAGCTCCCAAGGGGTTATCTAAGCACTTTAAATTTTCAGTCTCTCTCAGTTTGCGCCACCACACACCCCTCCCCCATCCAATAATCACCCAAGGCTCAAAATCTGCCAACCCTTGAGCCTGTCTTCTGTGTACCAGCATGAGAGCTTCCCTGAGCCCTCAGCTGGGGCTCTCACAACTCTGCATCTCTCTGGCTACTGCCATGACTGCGTCAGGTGCTCCCCTCAAGTGCCCTCAGCACAGGTGTTAAAACAAAGATTCAAGGAAAGGCCATCAAGGCAGTGTTTCTCTGTCTCCACCACCTTCTCCTCAGGGTTTCTGTGTCCCTAAGGCTACGCAGTTCAGCACCTTCCTGGGGAAACTCAGCTGTGCTCACCAGTCCCCTTGACCCTCTCAGCACACCTCTCAGGCCACCTGGGCAGTGCAAGCCCCAACATGGCTTCTCTCTAATGGTGCTACACTTGGTTAGTCTACAGAGGGAGCTGCTGAGTGTAGTTACACTGCCATTATCCTAGCAACTTACTTAGATTTGAGCCCCTCACCCACAGCAGCCCCTCAGCATAGGGCTCAGGAGCTGGATGGTTGGCCAAGAAGACAGCCTAAGTGACAGGCCCCCACTTAGTCAAGATACCACTGCCCACCCCCAACCAACCAGACCATTGCAGTGAACCTTCCCTTTCTCCTCCCACAGGTGATCCCCGCCACTGCCCCCTCCCATATCTTTGGCTACTTCTTCAAACAAATAGACCTGGGGCTGATCTACCCAGAACACAGGAAATGCCAGAAGACTAGAGCGAGCACTGCTCAGGTTTACTCATAAACTCAGCCCTACTTCCCACGGGAGCCTTCTTTATCATCTCTTCTGGAAAGCAAGTTTCCATCTGGTTCTCTCCCCCACCTCAGCCCCCTACCTCGGTCTCTGCACAGGGCAGACGCTGACCGTATGGGTGGTACAAAAAGCAGCCAGCGCAGCACATCAGACAGAGCGTGACCCTGAGAACTGAGAAGGGAGCCAGCCCCTTCAAGCTCTGCCTTGTGTCTTCAAGTCACCTTGGGCCTGTCACAGACTCTTTCTTGGCCTCAGTTTCCCCATCAGCAAAACAGGAAGATGATCTCTAAGGTCTTGTTCATCTGTGACCTTCTGTGTAAGAATAATGAATGGATTTCCAGCCCTTGAAAGGGAAAGGATGGCAGAGTTGGGAAGATAGGCATTGGTCTTCCTGGAGCTTTGAGCTAGCCTGGAGGAGATAAGAAGAAGGGGCTGGAGGAGAGGTCTGGGGTGGGGGCGGTATGGAAAGACTTGATGGGCCCCACTCAAAGCATCAGCAAGCATGGGCGAGGAGGAGCAGAAGGGGCCAGGACGGGGGCTAGGGTGCTAGCTTCTGATATTTCTAGAAAGCTCACTTTTAGTTCCTCTTTCCTTTACCCCTGACACTGAGTGGGAGTCTTGGGTGATGACAAAGGCCCACGTGGCAGATGCCAGTTTGGTGGCGGCTGGGGTTGGTTCACTGAGAGGAAAGAAGAGAGGATTGTTCACCAAGAGGAACTTTTCCATTTCTCATCCATGACTTAATGGGGAGGGGGTCCCAGGGGGATCGGGGATTCTGAGGAACAGCAAGTCTCTGACACTGCCTCCCCTCCATGGCCCTTCCCAGGGCCTTTTTCCCTTTTACCACCCCACACCCCCAGCGAGGGCCCAACCCACACCATGTGAGCTGTCCTGGCTCCAGGCTAGCCTCTGGAATGCAAACTTGGCAAGCTAACATTTTCTTCTTCATAGGATTCGGGAACTTCCAAAGCTGCCTCACAGTGGGAATTTCCAGCTCATTTCTGATACACTGTGATTGCCCTCCTGGCTGAGGGGAGCAGAAGTGGGCGGGAGGCGGCTATCACCTGCCAGACACCTTCACTTCTGATTCAGTCCCTTTCACCCCTCACATGTGTATTTTCTGACACTCGCAGTGACCAAATCACTTCTGGAAAGTGATGATTCCTCTCTGGAGCAGGGACATAGCTTTACATACTCTGAAGCCTGTCGAAATACTCAGAAAAGTCAGTCGACTTCAGCATGACTGTGGGCCAATTGGTCTTCCTCTCTGGGATATGGTTTCCTCACATAAGAAGAGGAGGTTGAAGTACATGATCTCTCAGGTCTTCTGATTCTAGGACACTAGGAGTAAGAGTGACACGGCTGAACCAGGGGAAAATACAGTTCCCCCTTGAGCAGTGCAGGGATTAGGGACACCAACACCCTGACGTGTAGTTGAAAATCCACATATAACATTTGACTCTCCCTAAACTTAACTACTCACAGCCTACTGTTGACCAGAAGCTTCACCAATAACATAAAAAGTGGATTAACACATATTTTGTATAAGTGTTCTATACTGTAGTCTTACAATAAGTAAGCTAGAGGAAAGGAAACGTTATTAAGAAAACATCAAGAGGAGGAAATACATCTACAGTGTTTATTAAAAAAATACTTGTATTTGCATCTGCACAGTTCAGAGATCTCCACATCTTTAAACTTATTAACCTAGACAGGAACCAAAGACTGACTGGATTCCACAGGGAAACAGGAGGAAATCCCCCAAGTCCATGGACAAGGACACTCTTTGATTAGAGAGGGGTTCCATTAGTGTGAGGAGTAACTTCTCGGAAGTTAAGGTGCGGTGGTCTGGGATGACTTGTGAAGTTGCACGGTCTACATTCCTGAAATATTTCACTCATTCAAGAAGAATAAACTGAGTCATTGTCAGAGCACTGAGTCAAATACAGAGAGGTTTGAACATGGGCAGGGGAATGGGTGGGTTACCAAGATTCGGGCAGAATTAAAACAAGGCTCCGAGAGAGGATAAGAAAAGCAGTGCACAGATTGATTTGTTTTGTGTTCATGCTGTCTTTTGGGAATGATACTCAAGAGTGTGGAATGACCTCTCTGTAGATTCTCTGCTCTCAGATGCTCTAGGAAACCAATATCCACCAGGAGACATTAAGCCCGGGACTTCAGAGCAGGACTTCTGGAATCAAAGTGTCTTGGATAGAAATCTCAGCCCCACCTGATTTTAAGTGTGAAACCCTGGACAAGTTACTTAGTTCCCATTCCCATCAACGAAGGTTGGGTTGTTTGGAGGACTGACGTGACAGTGCTGGAAGGCACGTCCGTGCAGTGCCTGGTGCCTAGGAAGCCCTCGATACCACCAGCTCTTCCTTGGCTTCTCCACTACTGACCAGACACAGTCCTGGGGTCACTATCATCCATTTCTCATGAGAAAGGTAGAGGTTGGCAGGTGTGTCTTCCAAGAAGGGTCATGCATTTTTCTAGACATTGTCCCAATGACCCTTTAATAAAGAAAAGTCACTGGAACTTTCCATGACCACAAGGCAGAGGCAACGCAAGGCTCAGAAGTGTGAGGCAGTGAAACAGGGGGCTCCAGAGGCCTGGATTCCAGGCTCTGCTCAGCCATTCCCATGCCTCAAGGAATCGTGTCGTGTATGAAAACGGAGAGTTCACTGAAATGAATTCTAAAGTCTTTTAGGTTTTATTGCTGTGATGCTGTGGTCGCTGAGAAACTGTGAGCGGAGCTGCAACATGAAAGCAGACCTCCTAATTCCCGTAATACTGTCCCTGTGCTTACTCATGCTCCCTGGAATCCAGAAAGAAGCCGAGATACCAGTCGCCAGAGCAGGCAGCACACTTCTTTCCACCGCTGCCGACTGTGTAACCACAGCCTCCAAAGGCAGAGAGACTTTACCACAAGGAATGTTTCTCAACTCCTCTTCAGTTGTCCCCTAGTTTGAAAGGTGCTGAGGATGGGGGCAGGGCAGGGCAGGGGCCGGACCCAGATCTACGGCCAGGCAGCCAGCTGGAAGGACAGGTACACATTTCACGCAGAAGCATATCATGGCGGTGGCAGGAAGACACAGTCCTGCTCGGGAGTACCTGGGCAGGTACTTCAGCCCTCTGTGCCTTGGCTGTCTGATCTAGCATGGGAATTAACAGTACCTACTAGATGGGGTTGGAGAATTGAAAGATTAACATTTGTAAAGGGCATAGAATATTCCTGGTCCAGAGCAAGCATTGTGTGAGTGTCATAGGAATATTTCTTTTGCTGCATTGCGTATCTTCTTCCAAAAATCCAGTGATTCTTAGAATTCAGTTCTACGGTTACAAAATCCGGCAGATGTGCTAAGCTTCGATCACCACCCTGCATCTTAAAGAACAGATGGATTTAATATGCCCCTGGAAAGTCTGCCAAGACATCCGGGCCCCTTCCTGGCTGAAGGCCCCCTGGACTACCTTTGAAGGTGGGCCAGGGGCGAGCCCTGAGAGGTTTCCATTTCCCCCTTGACCTCTGCTTCCTTTCTTTTCTGCAGAGTTTCACTTCAGAGAAAGCAGAATCCTTAAGAATAACCCCCTTGGTTCCTGTCTGTGGTCACTGTGGATATAGCTGTGCCCCATTGCCCCACTACTCCCCCGAAAAGTGCCCCATCCAGACCCACTGCCTTCCTCTCCTTGTTCCTGGAAATTGCCCAGGGTGCTCCACTTGCCTCAGCACATTTAAGATTTCACTTCGTCATTCATTGAGGAGGAAACTTCCCGGGGCCAAGCATGGCTCCACCCACTCGGTTTTTCAATAAAAGGCGGGCAGAGCAGCCAGAGGAGCAGAGAGGCTGAGAGGAGCTCAGACACCAACACCTCCCACTTTGAAGTTTGCATCCTCACCCTGCAGCATGAAGGTCTCCGCAGCGCTTCTGTGCCTGCTGCTCGCAGTGGCTGCCTTGAACACCCCGCTGCTCGCTCAGCCAGGTAAGCCCCTCCTCGCCTCCCTTTGAAGCACATCACCCCATGGGTGATCGTGGGCCATCAGAGCAGAAGGGGTACCCACAGCCTCACTTTCACAACTGCTTTTACAAGATCAGGGGACTCAGAGGAGGATGAGGAGTGAGCCTAAGCACACAGGTGCCCCGGGGAAGAGCCAGGGTACGGAATCCATCTGTGGACCCCAAATCCAGCTGCTTCTAGGACTGCAGATCTGGAAACACACCCTCAGTGCAGCTACAGCCTCAGCTCCTTTCAGAGGTGATTGCGGGCTGGGGTAACCACAGAGCAGGGAGTTGGGTGGTGGGTATGCAGATACAGTGAAAAGGAGAGAATGAAACCCAGAATCTGGACTGTGCTTCATTCAGTCCAGCTTCCAGAGACATGGCTCTGCAGAGGCGGTGGGTAGCAGGGAAACTCATGAGCAGGCATAGATGACTTGGAGCCCAAAAAGAGACCCATAGCTGGAGTCCCTGAACTTCCCTGACCGTGACATTTTGCATTATTAGTTCTTCCCAATGACACTCTCAGGAATGATGTAGTTTTAACAGCTCTCCCTTCCCTCTGTTATCAATGCTGTATACCCATTTTACAGCATAGGAAACTGAGTCAGTATGACATTCCAGCTCTGTGGTGTCAGTGGAACTGTTGGAATTCAGTGGGTCCTCCCTCTACTCCTGAGTTCCCTTCCCCTCCTCCTCACTACTTTTTTGTGCTCTGATTAAGAACAGAAGAATCTAATCCATCCTAAAAGGCTTTTTCTTTGTTTTTCTATTTCTAGATGCAACTATCCAAGTCACCTGCTGCTATTCATTCATCCAGAAGACGATCCCAATGGCGAAGCTGGTGAACTACACAAGAGTCACCAGCAGCAAGTGTCCCAAAAAAGCTGTGATGTAAGTTGACCACACCGGCCCTCCCTGGTTTAGTTCTTCTTCAGAAAAAAAGAAAAGAAAAGAAGCCTCAGACCTTAGGGACAGAGAGCTGGAGGTGCTCAGTAGCCCAACTGAGGCCACAAGGGAAAAAATGACTCCCATTATCACTCTCCAAATCCAGACCATTCCAATTTTTTTAGCCAGGAGTCAGGATGGCTTCACCTGGGGACCCCTGTGAGAGCAGCTGGCCCTGGGTTCCCCCTCCATCCTCTGGTTCTCAGGGCAGCTCCTTAGGGCAGAATAAACCTTACTTGCAGGCTGGCCTCTCGGTGGAACTCCATCTCACTGTGCCTTCTCTCTCTGCAGCTTCAAGACCAAACTGGCCAAGGAGATCTGCGCTGACCCCGAGGAGGCCTGGGTCCAGAACACTGTTGAGTACCTGGACAAGAAAACCCAAACTAAGAGGCCTTGAGCGCTCATCCACGACCCAAGAATCTGGACCTAATTTATTATCTTCTAACTTTCCCAAAATGCCCTCTGATATTATTTTATTATATTTTCAAAGAACATGAACTTTGTTTATGGCTATGAAACATGATGTCTTAAGTAATGATGGTAACCTTATTTAAGTTATTGTATGTTTTAAGTCTATCTTCCATGAATACTTGTGTGTTTTAGATATGCAGACTTAGTCATATCACTTTCTTCTGTGAACCTCAGTTCTGCCCCTCAAATGGAATGAGGGTCCTTGCGAAAATCATGAATGCAGACACCTATTGTTTTAAATTCTAAGGTACTGCTAACAGTGTTACTGTGGAGATATATATGACATAATTATTGAACAATATATATATATTTTTGTACAAAACCTGACTGTTGGTGTTTTCTTGAAGGAAATTAAAAAGCTGAGTATTTGTTTGACAATGAGGGAGGGCCGTGGTTTCAGAAGACAGAGCTCGTGTTTGGAAGCAACCAGAGCGTGAACTGCCCTGGTCTTTTCCACTGGGTGGGCTCATCTAACGGCCTATAGAGAAACCTCTAAGGCAAGACCCAATCAGGTGTTCCGCCACTACCACTCCAGTCCCTGACACCGTCTGCCCAGGTCCCAACTACCTTCGCCACCTGTTTAGCAAGAGCCCCGCCCCCATTTCTTTTCTCATAGCCCCTGGTCCCAGCCAACAATCTCTCCCATAACCTTCTGCAACTGCCCCCAATCTCTCTCCCTTAGTTAATCCTCCAACTTGGAGTAGTACAGACACTGTAGGCATTGGAAAATCAGGGAGAGACTTAATGACTGTCGATAAGATGGTTAAATTACAATTTCATAAAGAGGGTATGACTTGAATTTATCCTTAGCAAAAGATGAGTTTTTCTTAGAAAATTACAAGATCATTAAGAAAAGAAGGAAGAATATAAGCAAATACCTAGAGGTAAAAAAAAAAGATATGTACATCAAAGAGAGAGAAAACCAGTCAGGTGAGGATCGGGATCCAAAAAAAGTGGCGTGTAAACCCGGGGGACATCGTCATATAGTTTACGGAGTATCGGGCCCTCTAAGGCCAGGCGGATTGAAGTGTGGAGTCTGGAGGGAGGGGAGGCCACAACAGGGGTGATCGATGTGCTCAAACCCTCAAGTAACCTGCTCACATTCCCTTTTCAAGTCCCATCCATTTATCTTCAGGAAGTTTTGAAGCTAGCTAAGCATGGGATTCCTTGGTCCTTGCATGAAAAATTGTGAGCACAAAACATTGGCAACAGGCCCTGTTTTAGGAGGGAATGCCAAGTATAGTGTTTTCATTTCCTGTAGCTGTCAACAGTCTATTCCGAGAAATCCAGGCTTTTTCTCTCAGGCTAAAAAATTTTCTTGTAGCTTCTGCCTATTGTCAAATTCCAAAGCCACTTTTATTTTTACTGTTACAGCAGCATCCTACTTACAGTTACAAAAATCTGTATTAGTTTCTTACTGCTATGTAACAAGTTATTATAAAATTAGTGACTTAAAGCAATACAAATACATTATCTTAAGTTCTGGAGGTCTGAAGTCTTTCTGGAGACTCTAAGGCAGAATTCATTTTCTTGCCTTTTCCAATTTATACAAGCTACCTGCATTGCTTAGCTCATGGCTCACTTCCTGCATCTTCAAAGCCTCTTTATATATTCTCCCTCTCTCCCTCTTTCTCCCTCCTCCGCCTTCTCCACTTTCTCCTCTTCCTCCTCCTTGTCTCTGATCATCATCTTCTCTCTGATTCTTATCCTCCCTCCTCCATCTTATAAGAATACTTGTGATTATATTGAGCCTGCCTGGATAATCCTGGATGATCTTACCATCGGAAGAATTAGTGACATCTACAAAGTTCCTTTTGCCATGTCAGGTAACATATTGTAGTTTCCAGGGACTGGATTAGGATGTGGGCCTCCTTGGGAAGGGGGCATTATTCAGTTTACTGCAGCTAGGGACCAGGCAAATGTTCGTAATAGGTAGCTGGACACTGTGGCCTGGCTTTTGAGATCTGGGTCGGGTTTGGTGTATACATTCTGAGATAACTTTGTATAAATCATCTTTCATCAGTGGGCTCATAGGTTACGGACTCACTTTGTGCATCAAGTAGTTCCTAAATTTCCTGTGCATTAAAGCCACCCAAGTTCCTTTAAAAACATCTGTACACCCCCAAGGATTCTGATTTAGGGTATTGAAATAGCGGAAGACTCCTCTTCCCATCGGACCATTTTATGAGTTCCTCAGGAGACCTGGATACACAGATGAGCGTGGGTCCCTATAGTCCTCAGTTCTCTCACGGCCAGGATGCTAGAATTGCCAGCCAGTTCTTCAACTTCTGCCTTGAGCTTCGTCCTGACCTACATTTGATCAGTCTCCAAGCAAGAGGGCAAGGGACTATGAAGTCTAGAAATTTGGGACCTTGTAGAGTTCAAAAATCCAACTGTTTTCACCATCCCAAGCAGAGGTGGAATTTTAAAGGAGGTTTTAAGTAACAAAGCATGCATGAAGCCTTCAGTTGGACAGGGTGGCTTCAGGAGGACAACGGGTTGCAGCATTCCCACCGAAGCCTGGGAGACCCAGCCTCAAAGAGCGGCGTGGACCGAGGCCAGAGCTGCACGTAGGGAGGGACTCCCGATACTTCAGAAAAGTCCCAGCAGTCGTTTGTTCAGGGAATTATGTCGCCAAGAAAATTGGAAGCCAAGACTGAAAGAGGCTTTAGTTGTTCTACCTGGAGAACAAATTTTGAATCTCCCGTGAGCTAGAGACTAGCAATGACAGCCACCAAAGAAGGGCACGTCCGCCAAGTTCCCCGTCTAGAGTGGCTAAGGAGAGGAAATGGACAAGGACAAGTGGGGCTGGAGGCAGAGCTAGAGGCCCTGGACCAGGGCGCTCCTCCCGAGAGCCGGATCCGAGCCCCCGCTCCAGGAATGGGGTTTCACAGTGGCCACCCAGCCGCGTCTCAGAACTGCTCTGATCAGTCCCTGCTGGCTGTCCCCCCGTGGGAACAATTGTCGTAAGTCTATTGTTACCATCCCACCAGGTACCTGGGTGGTTCAGGGATAAACTGTTCACTTTTGAACAGTAGACGTATACAATTTACTTCTACGTGGCCTCCTTATCTCATTTTTTAAAACTTCATACGTTTTAAAAACTGTGGTTAAAAAAAGACAACGTAAAATTGACCATATTTACCGAGTGTACGTGTAGAGTTTAGTAGTGTTAAGTGTTCTGACATGGTTGTGCAGTGATCTCCAGAGCTCGCTCATCTTGCAAACCTAAACCTCTATTCCCGTTCAGCGATGACTCCCCACTTCCCTCTCCTCACGGCTCCTGGTGCCCGGCACTCTGTTTTCAGTTTCCATACATTTGACAGCTGCAGATACTTCACGTAAGTTGAATCATACAGTATTTCCTCTTACATTACTGCCTTATCTCACTTAGCATAATGTCCTTGAGATTTATCTATGATATAAAATATGACGGAATTTCCTTTGCTTTTAGGCCTAAATAATATCCTACTGTATGAATGCATATTTTGCTTATCCATTCACTTATCAGTGAACATTAGGTTGCTTCTACCTTTTGGCTATTGTGAATAATGCTGCAATGAACATAGTAGTGCAAATGTATTTTCAAGATCCTACTTTCAGTTCTTTTGGATATGTACCCACAAGTGGGACTGCTGGGTCATATGGTAATCTTATTTTTAATTTTTTGAGGGACTGCCATGCTGTTTTCCATACTGGTTGCACCATTTTACATCCTATCAACAGCGCGCAAGGGTCTCAGTTTCTCCACATTCTCACCAACACTTTTTAAAAGTAATAGCCATCTTAATGGGTATGAAGTGATATTTCAGTTTAATTTGATTTGCCTGTATTTAATGATTAGTAAGGTTGGGCATCTTTCCATATGCTGTTAGCCATTGGAGAAATGTCTATTCAAGGCCTTAGCCCATTTTTAAAATTGGGTTATTTTGTTGTCGAGTTGCAGGAATTCTTTACGTATACTGGATGTTAACCCTTTATCAACTAAATGCTTTGTAAATGTTTTCTCCCATTCGGTAGGTTGCTTTTCACTCTGTTGAGTATGTAATTCAATGCACAGAGGATTTTAAAGTTTGATGTGGTTCCGTTTGTCTATTTTTGCATTATTTCCTGTGTTTCTGGTATCACATGCAAGAAATCATTGTTAAATCTAATGTCATAAAGCTTTTCCCCTATTTTTTCTACTAATAGGTTTACAGTTTTAGGTCTTCTATTTAGGGCTCTGATCCATTTTGAGTTAATTTTTATATATGATGTAAGATAAATTGTTCAAATTTATTCTTTTGCATGTGGATTTCCAATTTTCCCATCATCACTAGTTGGAAAGACTCTCCTTTCCCAAATGAGTGGTCTTGACACCCTTGTTAGCAACACTTGACCATATACATGAGGGTTTATTTCTGGGTGCTCTATTCTCACCAGAAACCATAGAGGTCCCCAAAAATGCAGGGGAGGGGATGGTATGTCATATCCAAAGTGCTGAAACAAAAAAGAATTGTCAACCACCAAATTTATATCAGATAAAATTATCCTTCAGAAATGAAGACATTACTAGCCCTCAAAAAAAATCCTAACAGGAGTCCTTCAAGTAAAAGAAAAAGGCACTAGACAGGAATTCAAAGAAATAAAGGCGAAGTTAAATACATACCCAAATATAAAAGACAGTGTAAGTGTATATTTTGTTTAATCTATTTTTCTTGCATCTAATTTAAAAGATATATGCATAGAGAAATAAATATGAATCTATATTGAGAGGAATGCCACATATACACACATAATTTGTGATCATGACAGATTTAATGTGAGGAGGGAGCAAAGCTATATAGGTTTAAAGGATTCATGTACTATTGGAATTAAAATTGTATAAACTGGGATTCAGCCTTGCAGTGGGGCTGAATTGGCTGCGGCTGCAGGAACACAGAACCCTCCAGGGACTTCTGGCCAAGATGGCAGCACAGGCAGACACAACTCACCTCTTCTCACAGCCACATCAAAATTGCAGCTAAAATATAGAAGAACTATCACGCAGGAATGTCAGAAATCGAGCTGAATGGAGGTCTGACAACTCTGGAATTAAAGAAACCACATCCATTCAGATTGGTAGGAGGAGCGCAGACGTGGAACAAACTGGCCCCACATCCACATGGATAAATATTCAGGAGGGACATCTCAGGAGCGAGGAGTCCCAGCCCTACACCACAGCTCCTAGCCCAGGATTCCAGCACCAGAAGGTAAGCCCCCACAACTTCTGGCTGCAAAACCCAGTGGGTGTTGAGTTGGTGGAAGGAACTTCTAGAGCCCCAAGCAGTTCCTCTTAAAGAACTCAGACACGGACTCACCGATCAGACTCACTCCCTTTGAGCTCCGGCACCAGTGGCATACAGGGACAAACTGAACTGTCCGGCATCAAGGCAAGCAGAAGCCATTGTCTCTGCTAACCTCTCCACCCCCGGCCCCGCCCACACAGAGCTGACAAGCTGGTGCCATATCTGAGACTCCATCAACAGGGCTAACACTGACCCACCATGGAGTCCCCCAGAAGCTCTGCCCTGCCCAATTTACGGACCAACCCAAGCTGCTTTTCCATAAGAATGGCTGATCTTGCCTCCTAAATTCTATCAAACAAGCAACAGCTGGCTTCAGTGAGCCCTAGTGGTAGCCAGATTAGATCCACAGCTTGGCTTCACCTGGGAATCTCCAAGCCCAGCACAAGTAGCAGCCATCTCAGATTGCTTTATAGTGCAGGCAGGGTGCCCTGGGGCAAAACACATGTGTGGGCTGACCTTGGCCTGTACCACCCAGGAAACCCCAGGGCTGGTGCACCCAGTAGATAGCTACAGACCAGATCAGAGCACCACTACCCTGCCTTTGCACAGCTGATCCTCCACAGAGGGCACAGGTTGGTGGTCAGTCAGTAATCACAGCCAGTCCTTGCAGCTGACTGACCGGGGTAAATCCTTCCTATTGACCTGCCAACAACAACCAAGTCTCAACTACAAGAGGAGGGTGCACTCAGCCCACACAAAGGGCATACCTCGAGTATCCAGCTTGGGTGATAGGGGATGATGTGCTACTGGACTCTATAGGACACCTACTACATTAGGCCACACTACCAAGACACAGAATCATAGCAGCTCTACCTAATACATAGAAACAAACACAGGGAGGCTGCCAAAACAAGGGACAAAGAAACATGGCCCAAATGAAAGAGCAGATCAAAACTCCAGAAAAAGGACTAAACAAAATGAGGATAAGCAATCTATCAGATGCAGAGTTCAAAACACTGTTTATCACTGTTTATAAGGATGCTCAAGGAATGTAGTGAGGACCTCAGCAGCAATAAAAAGACCCAGTCAGAAACAACGGATACACTGATTGGAACAAAGAACAACTTACAAGGAAACAACGGTAGAGTGGATGAAGCTGAGAATCAAATCAATGATTGGGGACATAAAGAAGCAAAAAACAACCATGCAAAACAAGAAGCAAAAAAAAAAATTCAAAAAAGGAGGACAGTACAAGCAGCCTCTGGGACAACTTCAAGAGCTCCAACATTCACATTATAGCAGTGCCAGAAGGAGAAGAGAAAGAGCAAGAAATTGGACATGTATTTGAAAAACCAATGAAAGAAAACTTCCCTAATTTGGTGAAGGATATAGACATGCAAGTCCAGGAAGCACAGAGAGTCCCAGTTATGATGGATGCAAAGAGGCCCACTCCAAGATGCACCATAAAAGGCCAAAGGTTAAAGATAAGGAGATTCCTAAAAGCAGCAAGAGAAGTTATTTACCAGTTGGTGGACAAATGGGAGGGGGGAAGGGGAGGATGGGTGAAGAGGTGAGAGGATTGAGAAGTACAAACAGGCAGTTACAGAATAGCCATGGGGATGTAAAGTACAGTACAGGAAATGGAGTAGCCAAAAAACTTACACGCATGACCCATGGACATGAACAATGGTGGGGGGATTGCCTGGGTGGAGGGGGCAAAGGGGGAAAATCAGGACAACTGTAATTGCATGATCAATAAAATATAATTTAAAAAATTAAAAAGAAATTGTATAAACCTAAACTAGGTTGTAATAAATTACAGTGATAATGGTAATCCTCAGAGCAAACTGCTAAGAAAATAACTAAAAAATGTATGATAAAAGGAAAAAGAAATAAAATGCTACACTAGAAACTATCACAAAAGAAAAGAGTCACAGAGAAAAGAGTGAATTCCAGTCTCCTCAACAACCACCGTGTTGCATCCATGCACGGATGAAAGTGCCTTTTGGGAGCTGTGGGGTCTCGCGTCCCACTCGAGAGAACTGGAAGGGGTCTGGCCCACTCATTCAGCAGGTGAAACGTGTGCAGATCTTGGTCCTTGCCGTGGGATTTGCTGTGGCACCTCAATCAGCGGCAGTCCCTCTCGGTGGTGGGCTGGGGGCCTCTGGAGGACACTGTCACAGGCAATCACCCACAGATGGGAGTGCCTTTGCAGAAGTGCAGGTTTTCAGCAGAGAAGTTCCAGCACGCCGTTGGAGCAAAAACAAACAAGGTCGGACACATCGGAGAGGATAAAAGGGACGGTTGCAGAGTGCCCATACCACCCCTCCCCGAAAGAGCACAGCTCAGTGCCAAAAGAGGCCTCCTTGACCCATTATTCCTCCTGTGGGGGGAAGTGAGAGCGTGTGAGTGAGCTGCCCCTGTGCCCCAGGTGTGCTGAATGCTGCCAAAGAGACCCACTGCGCTCCTGTCCCATCCATGGTACCGAGTTGGGGGCTGAGTGACTGGGAGGCAAGAAAGAGGCTGGGAGTACGGCAGAGAGGACTTTGGGAAGGTATTAAAGAGACACGGATCTTGTTAAGGGCACTGTGAACTCCCTCAGGTAACCCACCCACAAGCCACTGGCGAGGTCTCCCCTGCAGATCCCCCTGACTAGCCTGCAGACACGCCCAGCTTGTGGCTGGCTCCCTGTGAGTGCTTCCAGCAACGGTGAGAGCAAGCTTCGGCAGACGTCTTGTGAGCATGCACAGAAAGCTGGTCTGAATCTGTGGGCCAGGGAGAGACCACCAATGTCCCCTTTAGCTCCGCCCTTGAGAAAGCAAAAGAGGCTGACTGCATTGGCCTTAGTGTGCTGCAGGACTGGGAGAAGGCGTTCAAACTTAAGAATTCTGCCACAGGAGGGAGCAAGAAGCACAGACTAGGCATACCCATAGAAGTTCTGAGAAAGCCTCAAAATCCTTAGTAGGGCTGATGGAAGGTATTTCTTTCTTGAAATCAGACAGTAAAAACTGGAGGAGATAACTTTTACTTTAGCAATGCAAGACTTCAGGAACACAAACAAAAAATCAAGAAAATAAAACACAGCCAAAGGATCACAATAATCTTCCAATAACTGACCCCAAAGAGAAGGAAATCAACAATACACCTGAA
>PVKM010024738.1:0-20345 GCA_004027735.1 Carollia perspicillata
AAGGTCACCAGTTCAATTCCCATTCACGGCATATGCCTGGATTGTGGGTCAGATCCCCAGTGGAAGGTGCACGAGAGGCAACCACACATTGATGTTTCTCTCCCTCTTTCTCCCTCCCTTCTCCTCTCTCTAAAAATAAAGTCTTTAAAGAAAAAGAAAGAAAAGAAACCCTTCCCTGTACTAAAGTCACAAAGACGGTCTATTCTAAATTCTGTTTTCCAAATTTAAATTATCTATTAATTCTTGTGTTTGGTATACATGTCTTTGGCAAACCATGTTATATATCAAATTTCCATCTGTGCATGTGTGTTCATTGACTTATTCAATCCCATGGATCTATTTTTCTCTATCTACACCAATACCACATGGAGTTATAAAGTTGCAATAGACAAATCTTGATATCTAGTAGACAAGGTCTCCCATTCTCCCCAAAAAGTGTTCTTGTCTTTAACTGTTTTATGATTAATACTTTGTGTTTAAAATAGCCCAAGGAAAGAATACATTGAAGTTTGTTTCACCACTGAGGGGAACATGATTCTATCAGACATTATTTCGGTAGAGAACAGTATACTGTGTGTACAAGTGGAAATGGAGATACGAGTTCACTAAAAGGAAAAAATACTGAGAATATCCATGGTCCTTGTCCCCTCGTCATTACTACTTTATCTGTCCCTGCAGAATACAGCATATCCCCATTTGACCATTCTCCAGGAACACCTAATTTGTTCTTCTCCAATTCCTACACACATCTCTGAAAAGATTCTATCACAAAACAAAAACTTTGCTCAATATACAGGGTCCAGCAGAAGTAACGCCATGGAGTGTGGTTGGTAGGAAACATGAATGTCTCGCAAAAGATGGACAGCAATTTAAACACTTCACCTAAAATGTCATATGGTGTGCTTCAGTGTGATATTATGTTTCTGAATTGCATGCTCATGATTTTGTAATAAAAATGGGTGTTATTTGTGCCAGACGTAGTATACAAAATGAACCTGAGTTGAAACCGTGTATGTCCAGAATGAGTCTCTCCAAAGCGTGCCACCCTGACAGACAGATATTTCCAGCTGAAAACAATTAAAGCCCAACAAACTCAAGAACTTAAAAAAAACAACAACCCATCCCACTTCCAGGAGAAAACCTTAGCATCTATGAATTAAGTGTAGCAGACAGGGAGATTTAAACCTAGCAAAATCTGTTGGACTCCCTTCTGTGTCCCACTGTTTATGGGTATCCCAGCAAGATTTTTTTTTTACATGTTTGTTCTTCCTCATACACCTGTGAATTGCCTAATTTCCTTTGAAATCCTAGACCCCTGCCTCCCTCTCCTTTGTCCAGAAAGGCATTTAAAGCTTCAACTACCAAATATGCTCTGGGGTCCCATATTCCTATGAAACCTCTTCATATACATATATAATATATTTGATCATTTTCTCCTGTTAATCTGTCTCATATTAATTTGATTATTAGTCCAGCCAGAAGAATTTAGAAAGGTGGTCGGAAAACTATATTTGGCCCCACAAAACTCAGCAACTAAGAAAAATTGGGGCTAGTAATAGTGTCATAGGTCATGATTGCTTCCTTGGAAATAAATTTTCTTGGGCATCTTTGTTTGCACATTTTTTAAACACTAGCCCTTTCAAATGGCTATTTCATTATCTACACTATAATAACTACTCCTTTATCCTTTAGCCTTAGTAATCTCTCACTGCTACCAGTTGGGTGATATCAAACAAAAACATGCAGCGAACATTTTTAATAATTGTCACATTCTTTGTAGCATCAGCTTCTGAAAGTTTCATCTCTTGGCATGCAGAAGGCTGGCAGCAAAAACTAGTGAATAAATAAGAGCTATTCAAGACCTCCTTCATTCTCCCTTTTTAAAAAAAGGCAAATTCAGCTCTTCAGCAATAAACCTTCTTTAAATGGCCATATAATGTCAGTATAAATATCAGTTGGCTGTGAGGTTATTCCAACAGCTCTTTGGCTTTTATACATTAATATCTCTTCCTCTTCCTTAGATCCTACTTCCCTAAACACATTAGCACTTTTTAACTAAAGCCATATAAACTGTAGGTTATACTTTTAAAGTGGCATGTACAAGTAAGAGCTCTGATGAGGTGCTCCAAATGCTCCACTCAATGTGGTACAATTGCAAGGCCACAGCTAACCTCATTTTCTATTCTGCTTATTTTTTTCCCTCTCCCTTTAGGAAATAAACAGGATAACAGAAGCTCCCTACAGGGCAGGGATGATAAAAATCAACTTTTAGTAGCTGAGAATGCAATTTTCCACAGCAGAATTATAAGTGGATAGGATTCTTTCAACTCTCAAAGCTGGGTTCTTTACCCCAAGAACCCCTCTGATCCACCCTTGAGCTAGTCTTCGGAATTTTCTTTGTGAAACTCAGAATCACAGATTACATCACCACTAACACTTCCCTTCTTAGGTGCCTAGTAAACAGTTGTCGGGAGTGCTTTCTTCTTTAATAAAATGAAATGTCCTCTTTATGAGCCTTCGACTTCACCTACAGGGATTTATGTTAAGGAAATAGAAGCAGAGAGCTTAAGACCAGGGGCTCTGGAGGCCAAACTGCTTGAATTCAAATCCTAACTTGGCAATTTACAAGCTGTTTGACTTTAAATTACTTAACCTCTCTTTGCATCAAGTTTCCTCATCTGCAAAATGAGGTTAATAACAGTAAAATCCTCCTAGGGTTTATGGAATAATTATTACATTGCTCAAAGTTGGATCACTTTCTAAACCTAAATCTAAATTATGTTGATCTTATAGCACAATAGATATACATTTTCTTCTAATCAGCACTGCCCAGTACTCATAAACCGGCTTTCTGGCTCCATGTTCTGTTATATCAGATGTTTTGTTGTAGAATGATGACAGGAGGAAGGGAATTGACAAATGACTCTCTTCTTCCCTAGCCCAGTCCCTCCCCACACATAGGTAACCCTGTATTTGCTACATCAGTATGTATTGTCACAGGCCCATGCTCGCTACCTAAAACCCAACTTTAAGACAGAGACTTTAATCAGCATTGTTCTGACACCTTTGGAACATAGATCGTGGACCAAAAAGATTCTGACCTCATTAGAAATTGACAGCTTTGGTATCATTGTCTCATAAGACAATTCAGGTCTTGACAACTTACTTATTACTCCAGAGATGTATTCCTTTAGGTCCCAAAGGCAAGATTGTTCCTTTTAAAACCATTTCTTACATTATTTCTGAAAAGACTTTTCAATAGAATCAGTGCCTAACCCTTTGTTCTGTCTCATCCTTTGTGTGTTCTTTATCTAAAATATCACTCACCTTGCTTACCTCTTGACACTTCAAAAGGCATATTATGTATGCCTTTCTCAACAGGATCTCCTTAAATGCTTTGGTGAAAGCAAGAGTTCTATAGGTCAGTTTGAACTAACTAGTCAATGCAAAAATCTATAATGTGCCTCCAGTAACTTGCTAAAGGGTAGGACTTTTTTCAAAATTCAAGTAAAGGAGCAGAAGCAACTTCAAATTCTTTCAACTCCGTGTTATCTCAAAGGCATGATGGATTCCCAGAATTTCACAGCCATAAACAATAATAGAGCACAACTCCTTCAATAAAAGAAATACGTTGAGGCCTAGAGAGATTGCACAGCTTACTGAAGCTGTCAGAATACGGAGCATTCAAACTATTAGAACACTGGCTTCCAAACTACTATCCTGAGCTTGCTGTTCTGTATTAGTGGGCAAGAAGAAAGATTCCTGTAAAAAACTGCTATGTAGCACTGACCTGCTCATCTTCAAGTCAGACATCCCCAAGCAACCTGAAGCTTGACAAGAGTGGCTGCCAAACCAGGACACCGATTTGTGTGGAACCTCTGGAAACCCACAGTTCTAGGGTTTTTAGGTTGGCACCCGGCTGACCTAGAAGTCCTTTAACACCACAGGGAGACAGCTATATTGCCATCTTCCAAACTGGAAAATCTAAGCAGAAATCATTTATGCAATGTACCCCAAATAATGTATATTATCATCAGTATGATGTGTAAGCTCTGGTTTGCTGTACTTGTGAAGTAGCCACCCTGAACTATGGGCTTTATGAAAAAAAAAAAAAAAAGAAAGACAAGTGCTTTAATTTTTTAAGGAATACTGTCAATGGATAGTCAAGGGTTAAGACCAAAGCAGGCAAAACTCACAAAAGCAATTCTGCACTCAAGGACACAGAAGGGCCTTCTGTAGGAAGGATCCTAAGGTCAAAGGAAGGATTCAGTGCCAAAGCTTTGTCCTTAAGAAAAATTTTGCCATTATAGCCTCCAAAAGTAATGCTTAAAACAGTGTCTACAATCTGAATTCCATTGTTTCAAGGGATTTACTAAAGACTGACTTGAAAAATGAGTAAATTATCCTGAACACTAGTCCTCAGAGTGTTATAAGACACAAACGAAGTACAGATTAATCATTACCCATTCCAGGATAAACCCCTGGCTATTGACCCCTTAGAGAAACCTGCCACTCTGAAAAGCCACTGGAACAAGAAGGACATGACCAGCATTGCTTTCACTAAAACAGGGCAGACAACAGCATCTTACTTGCTAAAAGGGGTGATTCAAAGAGTGACCACTTATATCAGGATGATGAAACGAAACATCTATTCCTCATGAGCTAGAAAATAAGCATAATGCTTCCAGGTAAAGAAAAAGCTACAATATATTTCTAAGTCTAATGTAAAAATTTAAATGAATTTCCACAAAGATTTCTGTTGATGCCATGGGGAAAAAATAACCAGCAGGATGAATCTTCTGCACCTTTACAGAACAATCAAAAGACAAATGACTAGGAGAGTTTGGATTCTACACAGAAGCTCCGAAAGCCATTTGTGACTATTGCTCTTGACCCATCACTAGTAAACATTTTTAAAAAATTAAAATAGCAAAGCAAACCAAAAAAATGAAGTTTCAGAGCTTCATAAGCTCTGTATCTGTTATGGCAACACCAGGAGAAGAGCCCAAATAAAGCAGAGAGATTGGGCAAATCCTTGACCTTGCCTCCTCTCACTGTTGAATAACACTTAATGATGATTGAAAACAGACTGTGAGAGATGCAAGTGATCCATAAACTTAAAGTATCAAAACATCACCAATCTCAGCAATGGGCAAGAGATTAAAGCACTCCTGGAAGAGAGATTTCTTGCTGCTTTTTCAGAGCTTCCAGTGGCATGAGGGATCAAGTTCATCTCTGAAGTCTGATACTTCTCTTGTAGTCTTCCTCAGGCTGCATCTCACCTCAGGAAAGGAAACAGATTAAATTTTTTCCGAAGTTCCATTAATAAGGTGTATGGTGATTCTAAGAAAGTAAAAGCTTATCCAAAGGAAATTAACTATTTGGAACAGTTCAGACACCAATAATGAACTTACAGGAAAACTGACATTTCTTTCACACCAATTCTTAGAGTTACCAGAATTCATGCATCACCGAAACAATCAGGACACACTGACCTGCATGAAAGTTGCAGAAGAAGCTGAAGATTTCTAGGTAAAGAGCTGGGTCTAAAATCCAAAGAGACACAGAGATGAGTGAAGTTTTAAACTCTTGTAATTCACAGATGTGGAAATAAGCATTAATAGAAGGTGAATAATGGAGAGATGATGAACTGAGAAAAGTACTTTTGTGGGAGGTTAGAAATAAAAATACATATCTTACAATGTAAAAACTCGCCAGTTGAAAGGTTTTGAGAAAGATGTGAATCTGGGACATTCGTTCCCATCTGCTGCCAGGAATGAGGACCCATTTTCTCAGGACTTTATTTTGTTTTCCAAACTACATATTATCCAGTGCTTACCGGTAGCCATTCATTTTGGTCCCATCTCTCCTCTCTGGTGTTTCCCCCCCACTTCTTATTTTATTGAGATTATGAACATAAAATTGTATTAGTTCAAGAAATACAACATAATTCCCTGGCTGGTGTAGCTCAGTGGATTGAGTATAGGCCTGAGATCCAAAGGGTCACTGGTTCAAGTCCCAGTCAGGGCACATGCCTGGGTCGCAGGCCACATCCCTGGTTTGGGATATGTGAGAGGCACCCAATCAATGTTTCTCTTGCACATCAATGTTTCTCTCCCTTTCTCCATCCCTTCCCTTCTCTCTAAACATAAATAACATTTTTTAAAAGTCCAAGCAGTTTTGGATAGCTGGCAAGAACAGAAACAAGAAAGATTTCTCCAAGGCCAACATTTAAGGGTTCAACTAAAAGTCTATTGCAAAAAGGATAGGCATTCTGATCTATTCTCATTGTTTATCTCAGAGTAGAAGTTATCTATAAAGATGACATCTAATTGCAAGATTTTTTTCTCATGCAAGGCTCTAAGAGGCATTTTTCTTGTTTTCTACAAAAAAATGTTAATATGGCAAGCATGCATAACTTCTAAGCACAAAGGTAATCATTTAAGCATATGTCAGAACACAACATCCTTTTTAGTTCCTTTCACTTAGAGTAACAAATACACATTTTCTCTTGACATGGAGTGTTTAAAACATTGTCGTCCACATTTCATCCACATTTAAACTATAGTTTAAATTTTCCAAAGAGAAGGAAAATTATCGATCACAAAATCCCAAAGACTCTCAGCCTAACACCAAAACAGTCTATGGATCTCCTGGAAACATCTGAACTAAGTTTATGTCCTACATGCTTCCAATCCTGCACTGAACACCTGACACCATCAACACCCAGTTGTTTGTAAGCCATGTATGTTGAGGGGGGTACCATACATCTTATTCTTTTCTATAGCTATAGCAGCTGACACTCAGGGGTTACTTATTAGTTGAATGACTGAACACATTTTCTAATAAACCCATCTCTAAACCACATAGAAAGTTAGAGTCCTGAGCAAATTTCCAAGGAATAACAACTTTCCTCATGACTTGTAGATGATACTGTCTTCAGTGTCAAAGGAATGACCTTCCACAGTGGAATCTCTCATTCTCCCTTGAATATTTTCTTCTGACTTTTGACATGTGACTTTCTACCACTGACACATCCTATCACTCTGGATCGTGAAAGGCTATTCCTGACACTTTTACTCTATGTCAAACTCATTTCCTGACTATAAGATTGATCACTGCAAACTCGTGTTCAGCCTTCCCCTAAAATTCTGGATGGCAGCTCAAGTTCCATCAACAAATATAAATCAAACATTTACTAGGAGAACACTGGGTAAACACTGAAAATTTTAAGATGAGATCATTGCATCCAAGGTACTTATAACTTAAGTGGTTTTTGAAAACCTTAATGACAATAAGAAAGTGATTGCATATTAAACACAATTTTTGTGTAAAAACTTTGCCCCCTCCCTCTTCTCTGCAGTCCTTTAAACCAGTTCAAGAACAACTTTCTTCAGGAAGCTTCCCCAGTGCACCCCAGAACACAGTGTGCAGAAGACTCCTCTTGAGGGGATTTGGTCAAGTGCAAAAAAAGCCAAAGGTTTGTACAAACAAATCAGAATCCTGGTTCTGCCCCCACTAAGCCTGTAACTTTGGCAAGTCAATTAGTTTCTCTCAGCCTCAGCATCCTCATCTGCAAAACTGGCAGGATAATGTTTAGCATGTGAAATTATGATGAGATGAATAATAACAAGATCATGTAACCACCATAAAGCTTTTTATAACTTCAATTTTCTGTATGTGTTCACTCATGTCACTGAAGAGTCTGCAACTCAGTAATTTGCGTGTTATTTATTTTGGCTCTGTTCTTCTTCCCTAGATGATAACATCCATTAAGAAAGAAAACAACCTTTAAAATTTCCAAATCGCCTATAGCCAACTCCATCCACACATACACATCTCCCTCAGAAAAAGAAATAAAAGGATAAAAGATTGCTTCTAGTTTTGCTAGTGTCAATGATAAACCCAAAACTCCAGGGAACCAATATCATACACATGACTGCAGATAAAATTGAGAAATCAGCCCCCACTGTGTCTTTATTTCCAGTAAACAACTTTTTCTCTGCTGAAGAACTCTATTTTCATCCCATTTTCATGTGTATTGCTAAGCAACACCCTGTACCTCCAATTTTATTTCTGGTTCTGCATGTATTGTCACAGACACCTACAAAGTTACATCCCCCATACTGGAGTATTTTTAGGTTGCATTTGCGAGCAGTCATGTGGCTACCAAGTACCTCGAGTCACAATAACAATGCTCTGCTCTCGTGCAGAAGTTATGATTGCTGGCAAACACACTATAAACTTTCTCACTGATTTTATGACTTCAGAACTACTCCAAGAGGCTACCTCTGGTGATCTCACAAAAGAGGACACAACTCACCTAAGACTACACACTGCAACAACTTAAAGCAAAGGCAAAAACTCAGGGCCAAGGCCATCCCAGGTTTCGCACCCCTCATACGACCTTGAGGCCCCATCACATGTCGAAGTGGTCAGTTCCCTTATCTAAAAGTGCAGAGATTTTGCTTGATCATTTCTATGTATCTAACTTTTCACGTCCCATGAGGAATTCTATTGCTTCTTGGTGCCTCACTGCCCTCTTCCACTGACTATTTGAAAATGCAAGCAAATGGAAATTTGGCGTATATTTTATAAAAACTGATGAGTATAAAGATGAAGCCAGGGAGTTGACACTAATAAGAAGAATTCTTGAAATTGAAAGAGTAGAGAGTTTAAAAAGAAGGTATTCTTGACTTGTTTTCATTTGACCCTTCATCCCCATCTTCCTAGGTATCTTAGGATCAGTGAATACCTAAGACTATTTAGAAGATGTTGCCCACCAAGGATCAATAGCACACTATCAGGGCCTCAGAGAATCAATTATAGGATATTAAACTCAAAGAGACAGTAGAGATCAAGAAATCATGAAAAATAACCAAAGGAACATTTCAAGGAGAACAGCAGTTGGTGATTCAGGATATGGAAGCGAGTGAGGAATCTGGCCTGGAGACCACACTGAAAGACCACTTCCTAAGTGACCAGAAGAACTACAAGGCAACCTCTGGTTAGAGCCAGTAAAAGGAACTAGAAAGAATAGCAAGTGGCTGAAATATCCCAAACTGTAGCTTCCCTAGTTTGTATATAGGTGGTTTATTTACATCTTGTCTTATCCCCCACCCAGAAGAAGGGTTTAAAAGCAGTTCACAAAGACTCACACAATATGGCAAGTTTAAATAAACTTTTAAGAAGAAAACAGTAAGGCAGAGGAAATGTAGGACGCGTATTGTTTAAACTCATTGTCCAGCACTGCAGAAAAACATATTTATTCTAAACAATTGAACGTCATTGTTGTAGGGAAGCACAGTGCCTGGTACATAAATGCTCATAAGTTACAGTAATTACTATTTGTGTTATTGATGGTGTTGTTTGTTATTATTAGCCCAATGTTAGTTTTCTTTTCTAATTGACTCCCCCCAAAAAGGCCAAACTCCTCATGATGGAAACCTCCTTTCCTTGTCCTATCCTAAGCATCCCTCCCTTCCCACTTCCTTTATGTCCTTAACTGTCCTAACTTCCTAAAATAAATAAAATAGAATGAACCTTCAGGGCCTTGGAGCCAGAATCTACACTGTAGACAATATAACCAGCTCTTGGCAAAGCTGTGAAATTGGCCACATTTCTCATTCTTTTTTTCTGGCTTCTCTTTTCTGACCCTTCTTTCCTGGCATTGTGTAGCCAACAGTATAAATTACATCCCTCACTCTGAAGAATAAATACGTCATATTAGTTTAAAGCTCTGTGAGGGCTACATTTTCAAGTGGAACAAACCCTTTGAATAGAGGCATTAAGTTCTTAAATTGGAAATCCAGTTGTCCATGGGTGAAGGGCTATAGGAGTTTTAGTTCTAGTTTTATCACAGAGAGATATGGAAAAGAAATTGTAAATCATTTCTCATTGGTTATAGCACACAGGTAGAGTACCGGTTGAAAAGTATCCTTAAATAACAGTGTCAAAAAATATTTTGATTCTCATAATTTAAAAAAATTAAAAATTTAAATTTGTGGTGAGATGGGTAACTACTGTAGGGGTTTAGAACCAGTCACCCTGAGTTATGCTCTATGGTATGCCAGTTGATTGGAGTTAAGGGCAACAAAGACCCTGAGGGCTCAAGAGAAAATTCTGTCCCCACTCAACTACTTAGAGTTTGAATTCGAGGTTATGCCAATAGTAAGAGATTGTCAGAAACAACTTTTTTGAGCTATCTATAGGGCAGGGAAAACTTGCAATTACTGAACATCTGCTTGGGGGTCTCCATCCACAGGCCCCACCCACCCCTCTACCCCCCACCCCCGGCCACCATGGACAAGAATAAGTCTACCAAGATATGATCTCTTTGGGGAGGAAAGGTGGTCGATCTCTCAAAGGAGAAGGAACAAGAGCCTTTTCCTCTATGAGCTTTTATTAGGTTCATTTTGCACAGGAATACAGGTAAGCTCATTAATCATTCTCAGGCAATAAGGATCAAACAATAGATAACAAAGAACTCTGAGGGCCTATTTTGAGTCAGGGTCAGATAGCTAAAGAGCTGTAAAACTTTGAGGAACAAACTCACTTCTTGCTTGGACCCTTATTTAATTGAGAGCATTCTAAACAAAGCAGGTCTCACAGGATTTTATATATTCTTTCTTAGGCCTGATCACCCAAGGAACCCGCCCTTTCCAGCTCAGGGTGGTACCCACCACCAGCATTGTTTCAGGCTTAAGTTAGGCAGGGGTAGTAAAACAGACAAGAGATCAGGAGACTCCTTGCAGACAGAATGAGGACTCAGGCTATGTCAAAGCCGAGGGGTAGGGGTCCATCACCCCCTTTTGCTGTAGCCCCCCAAGTCCTTCCCTGGGGCCTCCATGTGATCATGCCTGTCTTAGGTCATTCCCCTCTTGGGGAATCTTACCTGTCATTGTCTAGCCAACCAAGCATTGGGGGCCAGTTATGGATGAAGTAAAAGGAGTGGAAGCAGCACTCCTGCCAGGGAGATAAGCTTTGTCTCCTTAGTGGCTTACAGTCCAAAGGTCACTCACTCAGCCTTAGCCATGGAGGGGGGGCGCAGTTACAGCCTCTGAAACCAGGCAGGGCAGTTCCCAACATCTGTTCTGCTTATTGTTCTGATTCGACCTTCCTCCCCACTGAAACCTTAAAGAGATCCTTAGCTTACAATGTTATATATACTTCATTTTCACTTTTGTCTTTGAATCTTTCACATATGTGGTATCTCTGACTCTCTCATGTACAAGGTCTGTCCAGAAAAAGTCCAGCCATTGTTAATATAGCAAGAATGTCTAGTGCAACATCGATATAACCTTGCAGCTAAGGAGGGTGGACTGGAATGCACATGTGTGAACAATGACAACTTCACTATATTAGCCAGTGGGGGCAGTAGACCCTGTTGACTGAGCATGTGTACTGTGTGGCCACTGCATTCAAAATGACTGAGTAGAGCAACGAATCTGCATCAAATTTTGCATTAAGCTTGAATATTCCTCTACAGAAACCATTCAGATGATCCAAAAGGGCACAGGTGTGGGCAACCAGAGACTGGCAGCTTCATCACAACAATTGGCCCACTCATGTATCACATCTTATGCAGAGTTTTTTGGTAAAACATCAAATCATCCAGGTGACTCAACACCCCATAGCCTAGATTTGGCACCCTGTGACTTCTGGCTTTTCCCAAAACTAAAGGCACCTCTGAAAGGGAAAAGATTTCAGACTGTCTATGAGATTCAGGAAAATATGACAGAGCAGCTGATGGCAACTGGGAGAACTGTGCGAGGTCCCAAGGTGCCTACTTTGAATGAGACTGAGGCAACATTGTCCTATGTATGTTGTTTCTTATATCTTGTATCTCCTTCAATAAATGTCTCTATTTTTCATTATTACATGACTGGATACCTTCTGGACAGAACTCATATGTTGTGTTCCCATATCTATGTATATAATTAAATTTGGTTATTTTTTTTTGTTAATTGGCCTCATATCTATTGGATTATTAGACCAGCCAGAAGAGCCATGAGGGCAGAGGAAAGTTTCTTCCTCCCCCATACTGTCTACTTAATATACAGCAACCATTTTTTCTTAAATGTTTTGTCCATCTCAGCCATTCTCACTCTCCTTTGATGACAATGCTTCCCCCAAAATTCTCTAACTCAATCCAAATAAAAAATGTTCCTAACATGTTGATTCCTGGTCCCTTTCATTTTCTGGGACTTTTCATCTTGCTTGAAATACCTTGCTTTAGGCCAAGTTTCTGACCCTCTCTACCCATGGGCATGACTAACATAACAAAAGGCCAATGACAGCCCTTAGACAGTGACGCTTCCTTCACAAGGAAGAAAAAGAGAATACCTGGTCCTATTCTAAAGGTAAAAACGAATATTGCTGCTGAAGAAAGAAAGAGGAAGAAACCTAGAACAGGACCTCTCAAAACTAGGACTGAATGAGATGTTCTACTGACAGGAAAGAAAAAATGCTAATATTACTAAGGCCTCATTTTCATACATAAATGGCATGTAATAACAGGGAATTGGAAGGAAAAAAGCAGTCATGGGAGAGCATGCAGAAGAACATGCTTAAGCATGTCCACATTTAAGCCCATTTTATCTCATATATTATAGAGCCCAGCACATCTCTAGAAGAAAAAAAATCTCAAGGTCAGCACTGAGCTGTTATGTATGCTAAAAAGATTATCTCTGCACATTCTGGAAGTATTTATTCCAGGCCATATTGCCAAAGACAACTTGGGTAACAATGCTAACATCTTGCCATATGGAGTCTTTGGTGCCCAGTGCCCTCCTCCTCCAGATGCCCCCTGTAGCTGTGCGTGTGTACTTTACTCCCACAGATGCCATGGAGAAGTATGAGACCCCACAGTCTAGTGCTTGTGTTAGGTGTAGAAATAAAAGACCCCATCTTTATTTATTGGACAAGGACATCTTTCAGAGTTACCTCCTACTGTCAAAGGCAAGAAATCTGCTCTGAGCATAAAGTAGGGACTACTTTACGTTAGTAGAATACACAGTTGTAACTCACTTTGTCTAGACTTACCTGCCTGGAAATTTAAAAAAAAAAAAGTGGTATTTAGTTGCTATGGTATTTAGCCATAGGTAGTCATAAATTTTCACTTTCTTTTTCTCCCCATTTCTTTTTCTCAGATTATCCTTTTGATTTCCACAGGCCACATAAAGGAAAAAATAGCCTGTGTTGTAGCAAAAACTCCTTGCTAACATTACCCAAACATGTTGTGACATTAAACTACAGGAAATAAATCCAATAGCCACTAACACTGAAACTAGAGAACCTCCAGGATATATCTCAATGCCTCTGTAGTTTGGCAGCTATTTCTACCCATAAAGTCATGTCAAAATCACTCAGCGTTGGTTTTTATTTCCAGTTATTATAAAGAAGGATAGCAAAGAACCTCACTTCTGTGATAACAAAATAAACCCAGAAAAAAATAAAATTTTATTTTTGTATAGGGCAACCAAGAGCAGTGAGATCAATAAAATACTGAAGAACTAAATTATAGAGAGAAAAAGATATCTTCATAAGTGAGCAGAGAGCTGTACCAGCTTCCATACCTGGCTGGGTAGGAACAATCAGAGAGCAGGCCTGCTGTGGCCTGGAAGACACTGGAGAGATAAATACAGCATCGGATGGCAATATGGGTTGGAATCTGAAAGAGGCCAAAGTGTGAAAACAAACCACTTTACCCGATAACTCTGCATCCAAGAAGCAATGGCAGAGGAAGAGATATGAAGCAGAAACTGGAATCCTATACATTCTCATAGAGTTCCAATTCTAGCACACTTCTAGATTGAAATATAAAGATGGAACAATCATATCTGGTATTACAGCCCAAACCCTTCCCAGATGAACTACTGGCCAGATCAAAGAAGCGGTGGTGGTACAGGAAACTCTGGTTTTGGTTAAAGAGATGAGTTCAATCTAGTTCAAGTTGCTACTGCCCCAGTTCAACCAGATAATAGGAGCATCAAAATGATTAGTCCTTTACCCTTCACACTTTATGGAGTAAAGGGCATCATTCTCTGAAAATAAAATCAAAATATTGTAATTCAGTCTCCACTGTTATCTACTGAATATTATGTATAATATAAAAAGTGGAGACATGGAAAGAAATAGATAAATGTGACCCATAATTACAGAAAAACACAATGAGTAAAAACCACAATGACCCAGTCATTGGAATTAGGAGCCAAGGACTTTAAATCAACTATCATAAAAATGTTAAAAAATTTATATGAAAAGATAAATATAACATATAAAAAGAGGGTATTTCAGAAGAGAAATATAAACTGAAAAAAATAGAAATTCTAGAGCTTAAAAATATAGAGTATCTGAAATAAAACACTCATTGGATAACTTAGGTTGAACATTGCATGTACACTGTTAATGGCCAAAAGTTAATCCCAACCCAACAGTCATGCCCCACTTTTATATGATTTTGCCATTCTTCTCATTCAGAGGTAGAGAGTAGGTCCTTACCCATTAAATATTAATTGGCTTTGCAACTTTCTTTGACTAAAAAAAAAATGCACCAGCAGTAATGTTAGCATTTCTTTTAAGGCTAGCTATAAGTAGACATTGAACCTCTTAGCATGCTACCTTGAGACTGCCATTCCATGAAGAAGTCTGGAATTAAACACCTTGTGGAGAGATGAACCATCTCGGCTTTCCCTGCTGAATGCAGCATGTGTGAACTTAGGTTCACCTAGTAAAGGAATATGCTGCAAACGCGTTTACCTGTGACAAATAGTAACTTGTTATTGTTTTAAGCCACTAAGTTTTGTGGCGATTCTTAACAACAGTAGATAACACACAGCAGGAGAAAGGATCAGTTGATTTGACTATAGGCCAATAGAAGTTACCCAAATTGAAGCAAAGAGATAAAATGATTGATGGAGAATAAACGAGGCTCATACACCCAAAGCTAATTAAGTACAAAGAAAACTACACTGGAAATAATATAGCTGAATATTTTCAGTCAAATAGCTGAAAAATAAATTCTCAAAAATACTCACAGGATTAAAAAAAATGCATTACATAGAGAGATAGAGAGACACTATTATAGAGAACAAAAGTTACGTTTTCATCAGAAACAATGGGGGCCAGAAAGCAATGGAAGCATAATAAATGAGAAAACATTCCAAATAAAAAAATGTATATGCATATATGCACATACATACACACACATGTATGTGTATGCAGTGTATGTATCACCACACGGAGTTTTTTTAAGTGTTAAACTTATTGAGGCATAACTCTTACATGCAATAAAATTCACTAGTTCATCCTTTTTAGGTATAGAATGATTGACGAGCATATGGACTTGTGTAACCAATTCCCTCTTTCCCCTCTGTAATCATCTACTCCTCCCACCCCATCCCCAGAACTGATCTCATTTCCAGAATGTCCTTTAAGTGGAATCTTATAATATGCAATCCTTTGTTTTCAGGTTCCTTTGTAGTATAACACATAGGATATTCATACATGTTGTGGCATATATCACTAATGTAACCCTTATTATTATTGACTAGTATTTCATTAAATGGATGAGCCACAATTTACTTACTTATTCACTCACCGGCTGACGAAAATTTAGGTTGCTTCTAGTTTTTGTTAATTATGGATCAGACTGCTATAAACGTTTGCCTACCTAGTCCTTCTGGTGACACATTTTCATTTATCTTGAATAAATATCCAGGAGTAAAATTGCCGGGTTATGTAAGTGCATGTTTGACATTATAAGACACGGCCAAACTGTTTTACAAAGTGACTGTGCTATTTTGAATTCCCATCAGCAAAATCCAAGAGCTCTGAGACTTCCAGTTGTTCCATAGCCTCTTGGCACTTGGCATTTTAACTATTACAATAGACATGTGGTGGCATCTCAATTGTGGTTTGCAAGACCCTGCTGGCTGGTGATGTTAGGCATCCTTTAATTTGTCATCCGTCTCTCTCTTCTGCAGTGTCATGATTACTTTGTGAGTTTTATGACAGTTTCTGTTTTCTTATTGAATTGTGGATTCTATACATATTCTAGATAGATCTCCTTGGGTCAAATACATGTTTTGTGAAATTTTTCTTGAGTTTGTGTTTTTAATCCAGCACCTTCCAAGGAACACAGTTTAATTTTGATGGACTCTAATTGATACTATTTTTGTTTATGGCTTAACCTTTATGCTTTCTAAGAAATCTTTGCCCAATTCAAGACCACAAATATTTTTCTTCTATGCTTTCAGTGTTTTGTAGTTTTAGGTTTTACATTTTTAATTGAAATTTTTTATTTTAATTGTTGTTCAGATACAGTTTTCTGTGTTTTACTCCCATCCCAGTCCACCCCCGCAGCCCTCCCTACCTCCCTCCCATTTCCACCCCACCCCTAGTTTTTGTCCGTGTGTCCTTTATACTTGTTCCTGTAAACTCTTCCCCTTCTCCCCTGAAATTCCCTCCCCTTTCCCCTCTGGCCACTGTCAGCTATATTTTGCTTGTTTGTTTGTTTTGTTGTTTAGGTTCCTGTCAAAGGTGAGATTGTATGGTATTTGTCTTTCACTGCCTGGCTCATTACACTCATCCTAATGCTTTCCAGTTCCATCCATGCTGTTGCAAAGGGTCGGAGCTCCTTCCTTCTTTCTGTTGCACAGAACTCCATTGTGTAAATGTACCATAGTTTTTTGATCCATTCATTTACTGATGGGCACCTAGGCTGCTTCTAACACTTGGCTATTGTAAATTGTGCTGCTATGAACATTGGGGTGCATAGATTCTTTTGTAAGTTTTACATTTAGATCTATAATACATTTAACGTTAATTATTGTACATAAGGTATGGGTCAAGTGTAATTTTTTACATATAGATGTCCAAATTTTCTGGCACCATTTTTAAAAAAGACTGTCCTTTTCCTATTAAGTTACCTTGTCATCTTTGTCAGATAAAAAAATTAATTGATCATGTTTGCATGAGCCTTATTTTCTGAATTTTCTATTCTGTTCCAAAGACCCATATGTCTAGCTTTTCACCAATACCACACTATCTTGAGTTCTGCTAAAACAAGTACACCACATGGTGGATATAAATCACATCGAGCCAAATATATGACAATAAACACTAAGGACCATAAGTTGGAATAAATAGAATTACACCTTTACAATGTTCTCACATTGTGAACTATTTGAAGGCAGATTAAGTTCATGGAGTATATTGTATTCTTCAGAACCACCACTTAGAGATATAACTAAAAGCAAAAAAAAAAAAAACATTAATATAAAAGATAGAAATGGAATACTAAAGAACTTTGAATTTCTCCAGAGATGGAAGAAAAGAAGGATCTCTCTCACTTCCTATAGACCTGAAATTCCAATTTCCTACTGTGTATCAAAGGAAGCTCTTCATATTCAGAATATTTATCAACATCATCAAGCATTTAGTGACTATCGTATTATGGACAATGCGTCAGGCACTAGGTAAATGGTGATGAATAAAACAAGCATAGACATCACCCTCGTGGAGTTCAGAATCCAATGGGAAGACAGACATTGAAAACACCCACAAATAAATATAATTTCAAATTCTGATAAGTGCAATTAGAACTCAAACAACAGGATGCTATGAGATATAAAGAACAAAATAGTAGACAATATTAGAGTTCAGATCACCAGAAAGGCCAGTTTTCTTCTCCTAGGTCTGTGGGAGAATTTTACTTCCCTACTTCTTAAAAGTACATGTGCCAGTGCTTTGGCCAATGAAATACAGGCAGAAATGATGCATCATTTCTAGGCAGGAGGATTTATCTTTTTTATGGTTGTTCAAGTACCATTTCCCCACCACCACCACTTTCCCTGGCCCTACCCACTCCCACCTCCCACCCTCAATCCTACCCCCCTTTGGCTTTGTCTCATGGGTCCTTTATACAAGTTCCTTGATGATCCTTCCCCTTCTTTCCCCCATTATCCCTCTCGCACATCCCCTCTGGTTACTGTCAGCTTGTTCTTTATTTCAATGTCTCTGGTTATATATTGCTTGTTTGTTTTGTAGATTAGGTTCCACTTATAGGTGAGATCATATGGTATTTGTCTTTCACCACCTGGCTTTTTCACTTAGCATAATGCTCTCCAGTTCCATCCATGCTGTTGCAAAGGGTAGGAGCTCTGTATATAAGCAGGAGCATTTAAAAATCAGTTCACTAGTCCTCCATTTGCTCTTCCCAACCTCAGCAACAAACAGCCTCGTGTTGAAATTGGAGCAACATTCAATAGTGAGGCCTCTTTCAAATCAATTTCTGAGTAATAGATAAGAAGAGGTCCCTTGCCAACTCACATTGGACATAATGTAAAAAATAATAATTCTTTGTTCTCAGTTACTGACATTTCAGTGTTGTTAAAATAACAATCTAGTCTAACCTAACTGATAGAGTAATTATAGAAAGGCTTTTATGGCCAGCCTAAAAGAAATGGGACATGTAGTGAAAGTTTAGAAGGAGAAAAATTCAGGTTAGTGTACATTTTATAAATTGCATTAAGGCCTTCGACTATAAGAATTATAAAAAGCTGTGTTGTTCTGATAGAAATGGGCATACCTCAGTACTTGATTGTCCTGATGTATAACCTGTATTGTAAATAGGAAGCCACTGTCACAACACAATACAGAGAAACAGAATGGTTTCCTATAGGCAAAGGTGTCAGAAAAGAGTGCACTTAATCTCCCTATTTAATTTGTATGCAAAACACATCACATGAAAAGCTGGGCTAGACTCAGAGGAAGGAGGATTAAAAATCGGTGGAAGAATTATCAATAACGTAAGATATGTAGATAATGCCACCTTATTGGCAGAAATTAGCAATAATTTGAAACAACTTCTGATGAAAGTAAAAGAAGAAAATGCCAAAGTAGGACTGAATTTGAACATCGAGAAGACAAAAATCATGATTACAGAAGAAGTATACAACTTTAAGAGAAACAATGAAGACCTCAAAATATTTAAAGATTTTACTTCCCTTAGCTCAGTCATCAATTCAAATGGAGATGGCAGCCAAGAAATCAAGAGAAGGGCAGCAACAGAAGGATTGGAAAAGATCACTGAGAGCAAAGATGTGTCATGAGAGACCAAGGCTAAGATCATCCACATCCTCATATTCACAGTTACTGCATATAGATGCAAAAGTTGGGCAGTGAAGCGGATAGGAAAAAAATCAGTTCATTTCAAACATGATGTTGGGTCCTTGCTGGGTGGTTCAGTTGGTTGGAGCATTGTCCTGTACACCAAAAGGTTATGGATTCAGTTCCCAGTCAGGGCACATAACTAGGTTGCAGTTTCAATCCTGGTTGGGGCACATACAGGAGGCAACTGATCAATGTTTTTCCTCACATCTCTCTCTCTCTCTCTGTCTCTGTCTCTCTCTCTCTGTCTCTGTCTCTGTCTCTCTCTCTCTCTCACACACACACACACACACACACACACATATATACCTCTCTCCCCTTTCCTCTCTCTCTAAAATCAATAAATATATCCTTGGGTGAGGATTAAAAAAGAAATGTAGTGTTGGCAGAAAACTCTTTGGACACACTGGACCACCAGAAAGATAAACAAGTGGTTCATAGAGCAAATTAAGCCTGAAACATCCAGACTAGACTCACCGGCAAAAAAAGAGGGAAAAAAAGACAAATCTGAAGCTGTTTTATTTGGGGCACATCATGAGAAGGCAGGGTTCTTTGCATCAGAGAATAATGCTGGGGAAAACAGGAAGCAGGAAGAGAGGAAGTTCAAATATGAAACTGACTCCATAAAAGAAGCCATAGGCATGACTCTACAGGAGCTAAGTGGGGCTGTTGAGGACAAGACATTGTGAACATCACTTTCATAGAGTTGCCAAGAGTCACAGCCGAAAAAAAATGGCACATTAGACACACAAGGAGGTGCGGAGAGTATTCCTAGCAAAGGAAATAGCAAATCCAAAAGCTTTGAAGCAATAAAGATGTTGATTCATTTGCACAATGGAAAGAACACCAGAAGTGTGTGGCAGAGAGAGCAATGGGGGGAAGCACTGAGGAATGAAAAGTGAAAAAGTGTTCAGGGCCAGCGCCAGATTACTCAGGGTCTTAGAGACAATGCTCAATATTTGGATTATCTTCTAAATGCAGTAAAATGCCCGTGAGGTTTTTACATAATGCAGAGATGTTTACACTTCAATTCCTCTGGACAGCATGGGGAAAACGGACTGGAACTTGGGGAGAAAGAGTGGAAGCCACAAGACCCACCTGGAGACCATTTCGGTAGTCAGCAGGATATGCCATGGCTGGCAGAGGTGGTCACAGTGAAAATAGAAAACAAC
>PVKM010024739.1:0-20344 GCA_004027735.1 Carollia perspicillata
TGGTAGAAATGAACCTGGGGCAGCCACTGCAGCAAATGGTATGAGGTTCCTCAGATCATTAATTTTAGAACTGCCATATGATGTAGCAATTCCACTTCTGGGTACTTATCTGAAGAAAATGAAAACACTCAAAAAATACATGAACCCCATGTTCACTGCAGCATTATTCACACTGGTCAAGATACAGAAACAATCTAAGTGTCCACTGATGGATAAATGGATAAAGAAAATGTGGTATACATGTGCACCATGGAATATTACTCAGTCATAAAAAGAAAAAGAAAATTCTGCCTTTTGTGACAACATGGATGGATCTTGAGGGCACTGTGCTAAGCCAAGTAAGTCAAGCAGAGGAAGGCAAACATCGTATGATCTCACTTACACATGGAATCTAAAACACCAAACAAAACCGAAATCACAGATACAGAGGACAGACGGGTGACTGCCAGACGTGAGAGGAGGGTTATGGGGACCGGAGCCGGGGAGGGTGTTGACAGAGTTGTGGAAGAGAATCAAAAGATGCAGATACAAACTTCCAGTTATAAAAGAAGTAAGTTCGGGGGATGTGATGTACTGCATGGCAACTACAGGTATAACTGTGAGTAAATGTTAAAAGTTCTCATCACAACAAAAAACATTCTGTAACCATGTATGGTGATGGATGCTAACTAGACTTATCGCGGTGATCATTTCCCAGTATACACAGTAACAAATCATTACGGTGCACACCCAAAACCAATGTATGCCAATTATCCATCAATAAAAAATGAAATATTGAAAACACTGGCTCAAAAAATTTTTTAACCTTGTCATTAAATTAGATTTTCGTAAGTTAAAAATAGCAAGAAACCTGCTGTAACCCCTGTGAGAGGAGAGAGGGCAGTCCGCATGGACTTCTAGGTGTTCAGATTAATCTGGCTTCTCTGCTGCAATGGACACCTCCTCTCTATTATGGGTAGCTTCTAAAATCAACCATGTCTGGAAACAATACTCTATTGATACTTGAACCTTTCTCATTATTTCTACACCATGGTTCTAGTAGTTAGAATGATCTTTATAATTTTTATAGCATCTCAAGACAATGAGGTACGGTTCTAGACAGACATGAATGCAGTATTTAGGGGCGGAGTGCAGCGTGAAATTACCTTAGGCATCCTGTGACATTGTAGAATATATCAAAATCCAGCACACCATTCGCTTTGGGGTAGTCTCCTTCTGGCCACCCCGAATATGGGATGATGATGTTTTCAGTCAGGATAAGCAAGGCTTCTGTTATCATGAGGTTCTTGAGTTTGTCACTGGAGGACAAGTTCCACAGCAAACCTAGAATTGAAACAGTGCCAGTGGGTCAGGGGACTGCTGCAATGGCAGGTCAAGGCTGTCACACCCAGGGCTGTGGCTAGGTATTAAAAAAAAAGGGTGGGGTGGGGTGGGGAGGCAGCCCCTTTTCCAATAGAAAAAGCTTGTTTATAGCTAATTAGATGGCATTGGAAGGTGATCCATAAGAACAATTAAAAAATAGGTAAGGGAGAGGGGAAGAGAGATTACCATATAAAACTATGCAGATTTAAATTCACCAGGAATGTCAATGAAAGCCAGAAACCCTTAAACATTTATTGCTGTTTCTCTTAAGCCCCCGCCGTAAAGCTGAACACTGAGAGGACCAATTTTGAGCTCACCAGCCAGGAGGCTTGAAATGACCCTATTGTAACTAAGACTTTAACTTTTTTGAAGGGTCATTTTTTTTCTGCTTAGATGCATGAAAAAAATGCACCTCCCTCTGCCTCCTACTCCCCACTACCTGCAACTTCCACTTGACATGTGCCTCCTAATAATCGCAGGAAGGGCTTGCGGAGAGCCTCCAACTATGCTGTTCCTGTCAACGGTAGGCTGATTAACATCACCAATTACTACTTATTGACTCCTACCTAATGATAGATTTAATGTCCTCCCGGAATTTATGCTGGCTACCTCATGTATTTCTTATAGTTCAGCACAGAAGGAGAGACAAAGTATTTTATCTCTCTGCCAATTTGCATGGCCTAAGCATTGGTCTAAAGCTGGAACCGCATCTGCTCACTTAACTTTCCCTTTCCTTTTGAACTCTGCCCCCACCCCCACCCCACCCCCATTCGAGAGAAAGGGTATATAAGCCAGCTCAGGAAAAAATTAGGATAATAGGATACTGTACACTTTCCAGGGCATTTGTGAGACAGACTGAAGCTGGGTACTGAGAAAAAGTACAAAATGGTATACACGACTACACCTAGGATTTGTTATTCTTACAAATTTTTCATTCAAATACTTCTGATTCAGTGGAAGGACTGCACACCTATTGCTTGCTATTCCAGTGACGCAGTAGTACAAGCTGCTTGGCCATCCTTCATTCCTCAGTGAGTTTCTCTGACTCGCTGGCACCCAGGAAAGGAGAGAGTGGGAACAGAAAGAAGGGACCTTCACTTTCTTCCAATTCACTCTCCCACCACCAGTCAGTAACTCCTACTTGCTACATTACTGCTTTGTCTGTACAACGGAAAGAGGTATACAGGATGGTCTCCTTTATGAAGAAAAAGCAAACATGGAGGTCTTGGCTGAATTATGTGGTGATATCATCTCCCCTAACTTGAATGACTGAAATCAATACAGGTAAAGTGTGGTAGCTATTCAACCATGCTTGCATTTGGCCCATCAATTAGAACATGCTAAGCCTAATGCGGTCTTTTGTGCTTAAACAGTTTGCTTTGGCTGTGTACAAATAACTAATTTCTAAAACCAAATTTCCACCGCAGCCTACACTTAGCTTACATTAGCCACGGCGACACTGGGTCTCCTGTCTTGTAGGGACTGGAATCCTGGCAAATGAGGAAGTCTTCCTGACCAAGCTAGCATTTGGGTTAGTCATCAGCAGTGCCTCTTAGCCACAGTTTTGCAACACAATGACTTCATTCCTCCCACTTCACCTCAGAAGCCCCAGAAGGGGGAGAGACAGAATAAAACCCTGAAGGTGGTTGAAAACAATTAAAGGCAGATCTGAGGTGGAGTTCTGGTTACTGAGATACAAAAGAAAGTTAGAGAAAAAAGGGAAAAAAGCTTCCTGTTCTAAATAAGCAAACAAATTAAGAGTCTCTGCCTGTGGGGTTGGTAGGAGACTTGGCTAGGGGTGGTGAATGCACAATATAATATACAGATGACGTGTTGCAAAATTGTACACCTGAAACCTGTATAATTTTATTAACCAACTGTCGCTCCAATAAATTCAATAAGAAAAGAGTCTCTGCCTGCCAGAGGCTTAAAAGTGTGAAGCATAATGACACTTCCCTTTTATAAAAGACCACACAGGGCACTCAAAGGAAAAGTACACCTCACAATAAAACCAGAGGAGATTAATTTGAACAAAGGGACTGGAATTTTCCTTCAATAGTCAATGTTCTTTATAGCGTGACATGCAGTGATTATTTCTACATTATTTCTATGGTTGGCAGTGTTTTAGTATATATAATTCTTGAATTTTTAACGCAGGATGTTGTATAGAAACAGCACACCTGCCAAATTTCTGTGTGGCACAAGCTCATGAGGAACTTAAATGTTCACTAGAAAGTCGAGAGTGTACACCCTTATACACACACCCTCACACATGTACACACAAAATCAATGAATGACCAAATACAAATGGGGAAAAAATGTATGACAATATAAGACAAAGAGTCAATACTCTTAATATACACCTGGCTGCTGTAACTCAGTGGATTGAGTGTGGGCCTGTGAACCAAAGGATCATGGTTTGATTCCCAGTCAGGGCACATGCCTGGGTTGCAGGCCAGGTCCCAGCAGGGGACCCATAGGAGGCAACCACACATTGATATTTCTCTCCCTCTCTCCTTCCCTTCCCCTCTAAAGAGAAATAAATAAAATTAAAAAAATACTCTTAATATACAGAATTCTTATAAATTATTAAAAATTTAATGACTAGTAGAAAAATTAACCCAAAGCTAAAAGATATTTGAGTCGAATATACTTAGGAAAGCATGTTCTCCAGTAACTAAAGAAATGCAAATTCAACAACTAGATACCATTTTCCGTGACTACAGGAGGTGGAACCAGAACCAATGAGTGGAAATTCGCATGAAGAAGATTTTGGCTAACTGCACGTATAAACTTCTAAGACAGCACTGAAGAAAACAGAAAAGGTCTATTTGTAAGATCCAGCTCTACTGCTGGAGCTGATAAAAATGAGCTCATCTTTTACTAAAAATATTGACAAGAAGGTTTTATTCTGAAACCAGAGTTTTAGACTAGACTAGCGGTTTCCAAATAAAATTAGCCCACTGGCAATTCAGAATTGCATACATATTCCTGGGCCACACTCCATACTGACTAAGCCAGTACCTCAGGATAAATTCCAGAAAATCATGTTTTAAAAGCGATTTCCACCCTAGTCAGGTAACTCAGTTGGTTAGAGTGTGGTCCTGATACACTGAGGTTGTGGGTTTGATCCATGGCCAGGGCACATACAAGAGTCACCCAATGAATGCATAAATGAGTGGGCCAACAGATCGATGTTTCTCTCTCTCCCTCACTCCCCCTCCCTTCCTCTCTCCTTCTCAAAAATAAAAATCAATTTAAAAAAAATTCCTATTTCTGTTACTGCGAAACTAATGGACTATCTGATCCTGAATAGATGTCCCGTTCACTGATCTGATTCTAGAATCCCTGATATAATATTTAGAGTTTAGGTTTTCATTTGTTTCACCTGTACCTTCTGGTCTATTTATTCATGGTGCCTAAATTTCAATTATAGTTCTTTGTTGCAGCTGCTCTGCCTGCAATTTTCTATCACTAAGCTCTCATTTTAGCCAAAGGAGAAGGAACCGGATTCTAGCAAGAGATATACTTTGAATAATTAGCAATAATGACGACTGAATTATCCAGAAATTTATTGCCAACTGTGCTATTTGCAAAAAATAGCTACCTAACTAGTAAAGGGATCTTATAGATATTAAAACCCATTTTAGTTAATATACTGCACTCTAGGGCAGGAAGTAGTTATTTAAGTAAGTCTGCATGACACTGAGATAGCAAAATGTGCAAATTTGATAATTAAATGAGTCCTCATTTTTAGTACAGGAGAAGGGGGAGCAGGTAGAGGAGAAGGAAAACTGGGATTTTAACCTTGTTTTCCAAAGTGATCACAAAGCATGGGCATTTTTTTTAACGATCTCCTTTGCATGGATATATTCCTCTTTTCACCTAAATTTTATAAATTTTACCTGGAATACCATATATCACAAAAGTCATTTATTCCAAGTTATAAATAAACCCAAAGTACCTTGTGCACATTACAAATACAGAAAAATACAGTACAAAATTATTTAAAGAAAGTGCATAAGGAATACTTTATAGCAAAATGTTTCTGATATTTTATGGCCATAGGGCAATTCCAACAAATATTTCCATAAACTATGCAAAGGTTAATACGAATTTGCAACAAATTTCACTGGTAGTCATCCCCAGACTCTTCCTCTGTGATATGCAGAAGAGGGACAAGAATCGACTGCTTCATTCTTATCACCTGTTTTCATCCAAGGCAGACCCTGCACACTACAGCCAGGGCTCATTACTCCGTGACCTTGAAGATGGATCTCTAAGATCAGTACGCACTATTCCCATTTCACAGTGGACCACCACACTCACTGGTAAGGGAGCAGGAACAAGCTCATGGGGGAGAAAGCTTTGATTCTGAAGTCTTTCCATTGAAAGAGGGAAGACCTTCCCACCTAGGCTGGTACAGAAAATCAGAAAATGCCAGAAAGGTCAGTGTGTTGACATTCTTTTCAACAAACAAAGCTCTGATCCTAAACTTAGGTATACACACACACACTGATAGTTCTGTTAATAACCTGGGCAGAAAAATCAAGGTCTTATCTGGAAACACATCTAATTCTCTTATTTGTGTATAATCTAAATATTTCCAGACTGCAAGTCTCTTTTTTTATACTTGGTCAGACATCCACAGTTGTTCAGAAACTTGCATGAGCACCACAGTTGTTATTGCAGTAAAGGGACAGGCATGAAATAAGTGGCAACCTATTATTAAAGGGTGCAAAGGTAGTTCAGAGAAGTCCCTTCCTTCAAAACTGGGGGGAGGGGCTGAAAGTAAAGACCAGAGGGATGGCATCTGACAACACCTCAGAAAAGCGATTATCTGAGACAGCTGTTGAGGGATGAGAGGTTCTCTAGGTGTGGAAGAGGCCTCCAGTCCAAGACGACAGTGGCAAAGATCCCAAGACAGAAAGGAAACATGAACAGCCCAGCAGATCCTTTAGGACTTCAGAACTTGGGGTGGAGGGGTAGGGGAGGAGACCCTGCTGCCCGTAGTCATCAGGCCCACATCCACAGAGCAGACTTTATCTTACAGGTCATGGGGGGCATAATGAGACAATATATTCTTTTAGAAAGAAATCACTAGCAGAGTGGTGGATAGACTGGGAATGTGCAATACTGAATCACATGGGCTAGGTACGAGGCTCGGGCAAGAGCAGACCAGAGAGAGGAAGAGGCCCGAAACCAGACAGTAACAAGGAGAGAGGGAGGGTCGAAGAGAAGTGAGAGAGAGCTCTCCACTCTGAGATTCTCGAAGACAAGCCCCTTCCCAAATGAGAGTAAAAACGAGATCCCTCAGTCCCAAGATGTAGATGTGAGCCACTCTGATAGAGCAAAACACTCAGATAAAACTAGTTAAAATCTGAGCTTTATTCTTTCCTAGCTGTGTAACCTTGGATAATTTACTTCCCGCCCGAAACCTCACATTGATCAATATGTAAATCGTCAATAAAGCCTTACAGAGCTGGCAGGAAGAACAGAGATGGAAAATGAAGAGCCCAAGTCTAGTGGCTAGCACATAATAGGGGCTCCATAAAAAGATGTTTATGAAATAGACAAGAAGAGATTCACATATATGGTTACTCATTTTGTGTTTCTAAACAAAGATATAAATATGTCTATTTAAGTCAACAATTTATTTTTAAGGCCAGGAAAGTACTTACTTAACTTCTCTATTAATAGAGCTAACGGAAGTTATTTATAAGAATGTTTCCAACATTCAAGTATCAAGTCAAATCAGTTAACATGTAATAAACACCCTCTGGTAGGAATGTTTGTTTTGTACGAGAAATCCAGGGACTTGCACAATTAACCTCCATTTAGTGGTTTCTATGGCATCAATACCACACAGTGTTCTCTGACCTGCTTCCTATTGTCTATACAAAAGAAGAGGAAGCCTGATTCAATGGATTACTTCCTTGACACACACCCATTCAACCTCCCAAGCTTTCCAGCAACCGCAGTACCTAGCCTCAATCGCCCTTATCCAAGCTTCCTCTAAATGGTAAGCAGCCTCTTTCCGCTTCTTTGCTCTGCCAGTAGTGATGTTCACTTTGCTGGGGATAATCTGTTCTTCTTTAAAAACACCAGTCCAAAGCCTAGCCCTCTTTTAAGGTCCACAGTGAAACATACCTCCTACATGAAGTCTTTTCTGACTGTAAAACATAATAATCTGATTCTCTTTAGTGGTTCATGACTATATTTTAATGAAGAAAATGTTATGTTCTAAATGTAAGGTTTTTTTTTAATGCCAACCGTTACATAATTGTTTATGGTTTAGTGGCTGGAAAATAAAATCCACAAACTCTCTGGACTGTGATTTTCACTGCATGGCACTTGCAGGTTGCCCTGTAAATGTCGGCCGAGTGAACGAATGAGTGAGATGCCCTTTCATTTCTGCAAGTATTTTAATATAACTCAGAAATCTGAAGGGAACTATCTATCCTGTGGGACATGGGTCGCATGCTACTAACCTTTGAATAGTTTTACAAAATTAAATTATACCAAGATAGAAAAAATGTTACGTTTTAAGATACAAATGAGTAGAGAGGATATAAAGTTTTTACAGAAAAAAAAAAGAAAACATATAACATAGTGAGGATGACACGGCACAAGACATTCAATTAAAAATCATATTTGTGAAGTATCTCCTTTTTAAATAAGTAAGAACACTGTCAACTATTACCATTAAAAAAAGTTTATATAGTAAAAGGGTTCATTTCTTTAGGTCTTAGTTTTTTCATCTGTAAAACTGAGATTAAATACCCAATAATACCTAAATATACCTCAAAGCCTAAAGCTTTTGTTATAACAAAATTTTATTATTTTAAAAATATATTTTATTGATTATGCTATTACAGTTGTCCCATTGTTTCTCCTCTTTATTCCCCTCACCTTGTACCCCACCTCCTACCATCCTTCCCCCCCGACCTTAGTTCATGTCCATGGGTCACACATGTAAGTTCTTTGGCTTCTCCATTTCTTATACTATTCTTAATGTCCCCTGTCTATTTGGTACCTACCATTTATGCTTCTTATTCCCTGTACCTTGTCCCCCTCCCCCTGATAACCCTCCATGTGATCTCCATTTCTGTGGTTCTGTTCCTGTTCTAGCTGTTTGCTTAGTTCATTTTTTTGTTTTTGTTTTTTAACGTTCAATTGTTGATAGTTGTGAGTTTATTGTCATTATACTGTTGATATTTTTTATCTTAGGTAAGTCCCTTTAACATTTCATATAATAAGGGCTTGGTGACCATCAACTCCTTTAACTTGACCTTATCTGGGAAGCAATTTTTCTGCCCTAACATTCTAAATGATGGCTTTACTGGATGGAGTAATCTTGGATGTAAATCCTTGCCTTTCATGACTTGGAATACTTCTTTCCAGCCCCTTCTTGCCTGCAAGGTATCTTTTGAGAAATCAGCTGATACTTCTATGGGAACTCCTTTGTGGGTAACTGTCTCCTTGTCATTTGCTGCTTTTAAGATTCTCTCCTCATCGTTAATCTTGAGTTGTGTAATTATGATGTGCCTTGGTTGTGTATTTCTTTGGGACTCTCTGAGCTTCCTGGAAGTCTGTTTCCTTTGCCAGATTAAGGAAATTTTCCTTTATTATGTTTCAAATAAGTTTTCAATTTCTTGCTCTGCCTCTTCTCCTTCTGGCACCCCTATGATTCAGATGCTGGAATGTTTAAAGTTGTCCTGGAGGTTTCTGAGCCTCTCCTTGATTTTTCTGAATTCTTGTTTCTTCATTCTGTTCTGGTTGAATTCTGTGAGCATCCTAATTACCAGTGTTTTGAACTCTGACTCTAATAGGCTGATCAACTCTTTATCACTTAGTTCTATTTTTTCTGGAGTTTTGATCTGTTCTTTCACTGTATTTTTTGTCTTGGCGCAAGTTATGCAGTAAGAGGTACAGCTTTAGGTATTAGCCAGGGCGGGGCAACCAAGGTCACTGTGTTGTAGGGCTGTATGTGTGGGAGGGGTCCGAGAGGGAACAATGCCGTTTATTCTTAAATTTTAAAGGGCATGTGTATCGCCTGGGACACTGAAGCTATTTAAAGTTTCCTCAAGGCAATACTACTGATGACTGTGCTCCAGAATGTTTCTTGCACTCTGTGATGCGTGCAGGGAGCTACAGCAGAGAGCTGATGGTGAAGGCAGGGCGGGTGGGCCCAACATCAATGAGCCAACCCTGTTCTCCTCAATCCTACCCATCACTCATTTAAATGAAACTAGGCCTCCCTCTGTGCTTCAAGGATTACTGAAATTGTTGCTTTAATTCTATCTCATTAGTTCATATTTTTAATCTATTAGGCAGAAACAAGATATTTATTTGTTCATATGAGTATTTGAACAAAAATATAAAGTACAGAGCTGGAAAGCATATCCATCCACTCTCTTCTCTTTTTGAGGGGGAGGTGGAAAGCTAGGTGGGCTAGGGAGCTGGTATTTTGAGGGGTTCAGGTGACGAAAGAGTTTCTGGTATTTTGACTAATTTGATTAAACTGATCCCCTACACTGGGATACAATTTGACTCCCCAGTTTACTTACTTGGTATTGATTTAGCAAACAGAGTGTTGAGTAAACAATAAAAAGAATTGGGTGTGGTTGTTGTTGGGTTTCTTCAGAATGTTTTGGATACCTTGGACAATACTGAAATTCCAAAGATTCTTAAACTTACAAAGTTCACTGTTAGTGAATTTATGCATAATTTTCATGCAATCTTGTCAATAAGTTCTTTTAAAGACATGCAGTCAAAGGTGCATACAATTTCTAATTTAAAATATTAAGCAAAAGCCTCAGAATAATTTCCCCTGTCAGAAGAAAAGGAATTTAAATCTGACTTGAACCCGGGATCTTAGCCAGCAGGGGACAGTGTTCCTTGAAGGTCATCTGTCAAATAACAATGAATCCAGGAATTATTTGTTCCAGGAAACTTAAAAAAAAGCAGAAGACATAACACATCTTGCTGGGGTGCACCCAGTAAGGCCTTTCATATTTGTAAGCACTACCTGTTATTTGTTTTTTAGTTTCCAAGTCTCTGGTTTGCTTCAGCACCTGCAGCAGCCGAGGTACCCCGTTGAGCTCAGCCACCTCCACTTTGTTGTCATTGTCTTCAAATACCAAGTTTCTCAGGGCTCCGCACGCAGCTCTCTGAACATCTTCATTCTGAACTTTTAGGAGCTGCAGAAGCTTCGGGATGCCATGAAGCTGATTGACCTGGGGAAGAAGTGGATGCATATTTCAGATATTTATAAATGTTGATGTGACATTGGAGACAGTCAATGAAATATGAATGAAGAGATAAAGTTGTTGATTATCAATCAACAACTATGTGTGGTACAACCTGAGACTCACGGTGTGTAATATGCTGCTGCTATAAGTACCTCTCATCCAGGAGCTTACAATCAATTAGGGAAGTTAAAATGAAAACCCATGAAAAGCTGAAGGGAAAAGTTAAGTGATAAAAAGTGGGTAAGCGATAGCTGAGTGGACACATGGAGTTAAGTGATAAAAGCCTTCAGCATAATAAAGATGAAGAGAACTGGGAACTTGAGGAGTAAGGCAAGTTTTATGGAAGAACACCACATGGCAGGAGTTTTCTAGGACAAGACTTCAGAGTCAATAAATAAACTGAACAGAAAACACCTTCATTAATGGTAGTAGTAAAAATTCACTACCCACAGTAACTGTAGCAGCAATGAAAACTAACCTAAACATAAGGTATTTTTACCATCAATTGCTTTGAGTATTTAAAACAATTTATATAAATTATTCAAACATTTAAGTAAATAACATGACTTTACACTCTTTTATGCCCTACTTTAAAAATATTTCTTCTATACAAATATGCAAAGGGCAGAACTAGGAATATGAAGAACAATAGATGGTTTAGATTCTGAAAACTATGGCTGTTTGAGAAAAGGCCAAGTAATAGCAATCTGGGCAAGATGATTTTGTGTGCTAGGCTGCAAATATCTAAAGAAATCCAGAAGCGGACACAGGGTTGCTGCAGAGAAATGTTAAGTGGCAGGCTGAGAGCTTTGTTTCTCATGGGCTTCCATTAGTATCTGATTTAACACTTTTTAAGTTGGTAAGAAGTTTGGGTAAACATCTCAGTAATTTGCACCATCTTAATGCAGAAACGTGTAGGTAACAAGTTGTGAATGGGCATGAGTTTCCTTCGCAGATGAAGGTCCTCCCCAATGAATGATGCCCTCATCATACAGCAGTTCACACTCAGCGGAGAGCTGTGCCCCTGGTCCAGGGGCATATTTTCACATTTTCTATGTATCATCAAACTCTAGCCTCCCTTTCACATAGATAAATGGAATTTAAGACCCAGCCTTCCAGTAACACTCCCATTTATTGGCTCTCTTCCAGGAGACATTTGCAGAACAGGAGACGATTGGAAGATGGACCACAGCAATTTTTATGGGCGATGTCTAGAGCCATTCTAATATACTTGTATAATAATTTTATTTATTTATTTATTTAAAAAAGATTTTATTTATTTATCTTTAGAAGGGAAGGGTTAGGGAGAGAAATATCAATGTATGGTTGCCACTTGTGCGTCTCCTGCTGGGAACTGGCCTGCAACCCAGGCATGTGCCCTGACTGGGAATCAAACTGAGATCCTTTGGTTCGCAAGCCTGCGCTCAATCCACTGAGCTACATCAGCCAGGGCTTGTATAATAATTTTAAATCATAACAATTTCATTTCATAGCTACCGATTAAATCTGGCCCAACAGATCATCCATTTGATCACTTCATCTATTCTCATTATTACATTTCCTTAAAAGCGGAAAGGCATAATTTATTTTTAAAACAGCCTGAAACTCACCTGTTGCCTTAATTTCGTCAAATTCCATTTCATAGTTGGGTTTTATGGTGGTTAAATTCCCTCCACAAACACCATAAATACCAGGTGACTAAATCTTCACAGTAGCAGCGAAAACATCAGATGCAAGAAGAAAATCCCACTCATCCTGAAGGTACTTGGGCAGCTTTAGAAATATTTTACTACTTCATTTATAATTTATAAGTTGCTTTCTTCAAAATATGATGTGAAGTGGCTTACTGACCATATTGCCTTTCCAGCTGCGAAGGCAGCGTTAGTGAGAAGTGGCAGCTGGAAGCCCCCACCGCCCCACCTGGGGAGCGCAGATGGCAGGCTTCTGTTTGACAGCCTTCTGACCCAACCTCGTAGCCTGCCACAGCCACCCCCTTGGCTCTCAGCACCTGCAGACACACGGCACTCAGATAAATGCTGAAATCCGACCACAGCTCTGCTTTCCCGTAGAATTTGACTCCCTAGTGTCTGGCACCTACCTCACAATTAAAAATAGAGTTTAGTTAGGTGAGGACTTTTATCCTCTGTATCCAGAGAATGGATATAAATCATATTAAACGCATGAAGCTGATGACATTTCCTCATTGTACAGAACTAGCAGGATGCTGCTAATGAATCCTATGCACATTAGGACTCATGTCCCATGTGCTGCTCTTGCCCCTGTAAATTGAGGGCAGCAGCTGGAACCGGAGAGGTTACATCTGTTTCCCAGTTCGACTAAATCCTCAGGGGATTTGTTCTTCCTTTGGAGAAAGGAAAAGAACAGACCCACATGCATGTCTCAGAGCTTCAAAGGAGCTTTCATTTGAGATGGTTTCTAAATATATGAAAAGGCAAAATCACATATTAGAATTTTAACTTTCTCTTTGCCTCTACTCTGATTCTCTTCCCTGCCAACTCCAAAGTAAGGAAATGAGTAGGACTTCCGGTGGCAAATCCAGAGGGAGCAGAGGGCCTCTGTTGGGGTCAGGGCTCCCTGTGCCCAGGTGCCTTCGCTCTCACTCGCTTTGCTGCCGGCAAGGCTGGGCCCCTCTGCCTGCCTGTCTGCTGGCAGAGCCCCGCTCCTCCTGCAGGAGCTGGCTCAAATGTCACCTCCTCCGGGAAACGTCACTCCCTGTCTCTCCTTTCCCTCTCTGTAGAATTAATCACTCCCTATAAATTGGTAAAACCTTCAGGAAGGCAATTTGGCAATTCATGTCAGAAAGGAAAAATATTCTGTTCTAGAAATCTTCGTTAGGAAGCAATTTCAAATGCAGAGACAGACTAGTAACACAGTAACAGTAGCTATTTTATAACAGTGAAAAATAAGAAACCATAAATGTCCAACAATGGGGGAAGACTGGTTAATGATTAACTGTCACATATCCACATACTGAGGTGGCCATGGGAGAGGCAGGACAGTGTCTGAATTGACGGGTATTTTATTAGTCATGCAGTTCCCTCATCCATCAAAAAGGGACTGTGTTAAGATTAGCAATTGTGTGCTAGGATGCGGTAGTTACTCAACCCCTGGTAGCTACTTCTATCACCACTAATACACCACCAAAATGCCTACCAACTATTAAAGTTACAAGAAAACTCTTATGATATAATGGTACTGAAAAAAAAAAGCTGAATAAAATAACTGTATTTCTACTCATAAACATGGACATAAGGAAGGGAATGAGGTTAGGGGGTCTGGGAGAATTAATTGGTGGGCTACAAATGATGAATGGGGCATACTATTTTGTATATTTTTAAACAGCAAACATATTTGTGCATACTTTAAAAAATCAACACAAAAAGTCTCCGCGAACAAAGCCACATACTCAGCTGACTACAGCCATGTACACACAGAGTGGGGCAAACGTAGGTTTGTAGGACATGAAACAGAGTTTATTCTTGTATTATTATTTATTCTTGTATTATATATTTTTCCATACAAACAACTTTAAACCTACGTTTGCCCCACTCTGTATATGCATTAAAAAATCAGAGAACAAAACCAAAATGTTAACAATGGTGGGACCATGAGCATGTTTTTTTCTTTTTTCTTTCTTAATTTCTCAAATTTCTTGTGAATTTGTATTAGTTTTATAATAAGATTTCACAAAACAGTTATGGCAGTCACAGCTTGTGCAATGAGATCTGAAGTCGGCATAAAAATGAAACTCGGTTTAAGAAGGGTCTTGCAGATTAAATTAAGGAATTTGTCCTTTTTCCTGCAGGCACGCGAGGCAGCCACTGGATGGTTTCCTGGGCGCTGCGAGGAGAATGGACTAGCAATGGACAAGAATGGAGGGAGGGAGACTAATTAGGAGGCTGCTGGCTTAACAGAGATGATGGTGGCAGGGATGAGCTGTACCCCTGGGTGAACTTCCACTCACAGAGCAAACACCCTTCTCCGAGTTATTATTCCGGGCAGGCACTGAACCATTTATCTGATTGCTTTCTCGCACCAACTCTTCGAAGCAGGACTATTACTTCCACTTTTTGGTAGGAAACCTGAGGCTTAGAGAGGCAAAATATCTTGCTCAAGGCCACCCAGGTAATTAGGGTGCTGGGATTCAAATCCATCCATGAGTGACTCCTGAACCTCAATGCTCAAACCGCCACGTATTTTACCCCCCAACCCAGCAGGAAGAGCAAGTTCAGAAGGAGGGCTGGCTAATGGAGAAGAAAAGCAAAAGATAATGTGTTCATTTTTTGGTAAGTTGATGTTGAGCTTAGGGGGAAGTCTAGGAAACAGACGGACATGTGGTTTGGAACCCAGGGAAGAGATATGGGCTGGAGATGCTGTGGGTCAGCTGCTTCTAGATCACACATCAATGGAAACCACAGAAGTGGATGAGGCAAGTCCAAAGATGGTGTTGAGTAAGAAAAGCCCTGGCAAGGCAGCTAAGGAATATATAAGGGACAGGTCAAGCATACATTTTTTCACAGAGGAAACCTGAAGAAGCCAGAGGGACAGAGAAAAACCAGGAGACTCTGGACCAAAAAAAGAAAAGTTTCAAAAAGGAAAGAGTGATTGATGGTGTTAAATGCTGAGAGTCCTAATCATATAAAATAAGAACTGAAAAGTTGCCCCTGGTTTTAAAAGTTATGACTTAAGCCCTGGCTAGTGTGGCTCAGTGGATTGAGCACTGACCAGTGAAGCAAAGGGTTGCTGGTTCGGATCCTAGTCAGAGCACATGCCTGGGTTGCGGACCAGGTCCCTTCCTGTGGGTGCATAAGAGGCAACCACACATTTATGCTCTCTCCCTCTCTTTCTCCTCCCTTCCCCTCTCCAAAAATATATAAATAAAATCTCTGTAAAAAGTTATGACTTAAAATTGTAATCTTTATGTCCAAATAGTAATTGCCTTTGTAAATAATTTAAAAACTATAGCATCATGCTTATTAGCAGGAGTTTGTTAATGTTCTTGGGTTATAACATCACAATTCTTAGATTTCCTACAAAGCATATGTCTTTAGTTTTCAAGTTTCATTATTCTCAAAACTAGTCTTTGTTCTAGCTCTATCACAAAATAAGAGTTAAAAGGCAAGTATAGCTTTAAGTCTACATTTAAGCAATGACATTTGTAATCAAATTAGTCATTTCACAATAGTGGAAATCTAGTCCAACTTGGGTAACAAAAGAAAATCCAAGTAATGCCATTATTATACAATGAAAGTAATAATGCCAAATATTTAAAGATTGGAAATAAAAAAGACTTAAACATTTATCTGAGTTAGCCATAAAAAGGACTAATTTTTAGCCCAATTCTCCTGCAAACTACCACCACCAACCTTCCGGCCACCTCGAGAGAAGACCCTCCAGCCTCACTCAAGCACGTAGACAAAAGCGCCCTAGCCAGAACCCTGAGTGCACTCTCAGAAGTGGACCAGAGCTACATGCAGGTGCTTTTGTATGGCTCGAATTACCCGATCTGCAGGATTAATCACATTTCCTTCTGTGAAATCTACTGGTTCCCTGAGTGCTCTCAAAGTGGGTAGGTTATTCCTTGTTGGGCTTTGTTGGGCTCCTGTTTATACTAGTTGAGATACATGTTTATCAAGAATAGCTCAGGTTTCTTTCCCAATGTATTTATGTCAACTGTAATTATTATTGTAATAATGCAATTTATTTCTTAAAAAAATGAAATACAAGTATGAAAAAAGACTTCTGTCTCTCTGAAAACTAATCCAAATGCTTTCAAAAGATTAGATAAAGGTGAAGAACTTAAAAAATATAAAAATATAAAAATGTAAAAATCTAGAAGGATTTAAACTCACATGAATTAGTGCCGTTACATTTTAATTTCACTTTAAAAAAGCTAAAAATGGCAGATAATAAAGGGTATAGTTTGTGTAGGAAAGATCATTACAAACTATATGTGTTGACGTGGATAATTTTAAAAAAGATTTTCTCTGTAACCGATTAACTGATAACTATTAGTCTTGATCCCCCAAAATAAAAAAAAAATCTAATACAAAGAGATGCTTTTCTATTACTTGTCAGATTAACACAAACAAAAAAATATCTTGGGGTATTCACAATGTTGGTAAGAGTGTAAATTTGTATGATTTGGGGGAGGAGTTATTACAGTTATTTATCAAAATTAAAAATGACTCAATAGTAACAAGGGCTAAAATGACCTACTGCCTGAAACAATTTTCAAAACTAGAGAAAGCAGACAATGGTTCATAATTGGACATGGGGCAATGGTGGAAAGTGATCTGTAGGAGACGGAGAACAAGCAAGGTGAGCCTAACTGCTGCCTCAAATCACTGCCCCGAGAGAGTCCCCAGGCCATGGTGCTGCAGTGAGGGCGATAAGTGGAATTCAACAAGCCAAGCCTAGGAGACCGAGTGCAGATCCTAAGAAGAACAAAGAGGTGAGTGTTTGTAAGGAAGGGCACCAGAGAGATGAGCTGTACAGAAAGAACCCCTGAGATCTGCAGAGGGTCCCATGCCACTATTCAGTAGAGTATTAATTAGTGCATGTGTGTGAGAAAACTGCCCGAGGCCAGGGAAATAACCCCCTAAAAGGATTTTAGGAAACAACAGCTCCTCATGCTCACACCAGTCACGAACACTGCTTATTCTCACTCAGCCAGAAAACCTCCTAATTCATGGTGCATTGGGTAGAGTTCGCAGAAGTGTCTCGCCTTAAGAATAAGTGGGGATGCTCCGGTCCCACTGAACAAATGTCCAAAGCATGGCTGGAAAGGATCAAACTGTTTTCAAGTAACTTAACTGCATCCTAGAACAAAGCTCCAGAATATTTACAGAAAACTAAAAGTATACAGCATCCAACAAGATAAAATTCATACTACCTGGGATTCAGTAAAAAATGACCAGGCATGCAAAGAAGAAGAAAAATATGATTCATAATGAGAAGAAAGACCAATCAATTGAAACCTAGGTAGGGACACAGAAGATATAAAAAAGACTCAAATTTAATGTACACAGATGGAAACTATAATTTATGAAATACAAAAATAGGACATCTGGCCAAGATGGAGGGAGGCATAGGTGGATATACTTTACCTCCTTGCACAACCAAAAGAAGGGCAACAACAAATTCAAAAACAAAAAATAACCATAACTGCCAGAAAATCAGACTGTATGGAAATCCAAAAACAAAGGAGTTAAACAAGAAACATTCATCCAGACTGGTAGGAGGGGTGGAGACAGGCAGCTGGGGTGGAGAGGACTTGCAACAAGGCAGCTGCTGGAGGACTGGGTGGATAAGGCAGTGGCTGGTGGACTGGGGTGGGCGAGGCGGCAGCTGGAGGACCAGGAAGACCCACATTTGTGTGTGGATAAACCGGGAGGAACAACTGGAGAGTGAGACAGACCAGGCAACCCAGGATTCCAGCGTGGGAAAAGAATGCCTCAAAACCTCTGGCTGTAAAAACCTGTGGGGCTTGGGGTGGCAGGATAAACTCCCGGCCTCACAGAAGAGTTCCCTAGAGAGACCCACAGGGTCCTAGAATGTACTCAAACGCACCCACCTGAGAATCAGCACCAGAAGGGCCCAATTTGCTTCTGGGGCGCAGGAAGAAGTAACTAAAAGACAGCCAACAGCTGAGCAAGCAGAACTGTTCCCTCTTGGACCCCTCCCCCACATACAGTGCAACAACACAGCAATCTGGGTTGCCCCATCCTAAAGAATACCTAATGCTCTGCCCCAAACAACATAACAGGTGTGCTGAGATATGGCCCAAATGAACCAACAGATCAAAGCTCCTAAAATACAACTAAATGATGAAGAGATAGCCAACCTAACAGAAGCAGAGTTCAAAACATTGGTAATCAGATGCTCACATAAATGGTTGAGTATGGTCTCAAAATGGAGGAAAAATGAAGGCTATGAAAAGTGAAATAAAGGAAAATGTACAGGGAACCAACAGTGAAGGGAAGGAAACTGGGACTCAGATCAATGGTTTGGACTAAAAGGAAGAAATAAGAATTCAATCAGAACAGAATGAAGAAATGACAATTTAAAAAAATGAGGAGAGTCTTAGGAATCTCCAGGACAACTTTACACGTTCAACATCCGAATCATAGGGGAGCCAGAAGAAAAGGAAGAGCAAGAAATTGAAAGCTTATTTGAAAAAATAATGGAGAACTTCCCCAATCTGGCGAAGGAAATAGATGTCTAGGAAGTCCAGGAAGCTCAGAGAGTCCAATAGAAGTTGGGCCCAAGGAAGCACACACCAAGGCACATCATAATTACATTACCCAAGATTAAAGATAAGGAGAGAACCTTAAAAGCAGCAAGAGAAAAAGAGGCAGTTACCCATAAAGGAGTGCTCATAAGACTATCAGCTGATTTCTCAAAAGAAACCTTGCAGGCAAGAGGGGGCTATAAAGAAGTATTCAAAGTCATGAAAGGCAAGGACCTCCATCCAAGATTACTTTATCCAGTAAAGCTATCATTTAGAATGGAATGGTAGATAAAGTGCTTCCAGATAAGGTCAAGTTAAAGGAGTTCATCATCACCAAGCCCTTATTATATGAAATGTTAAAGAGACTTATCTAAGAAAAAGATGATCCAAAAATATGAACAGTATCATGGCAACAAACTCACAACTATCAACAACCGAACCTAAAAACAAACGACTAAACAAACAAACAAACAAACAAAAAACTAAGCAAACAACCAGAATAGGAACAGAAATCCCAGAAATGGAGTTCACATGGAGGGTTTTCAGTAGGGAAAGGGAAGGGGAAAAATGAGAGCAAGGTACAGGGAACAAGAAGCATAAATGGTAGGCACAAAATAGACAGGGGGAGGTTAAGAATAGTATAGGAAATGGAGAAGTCAAAGAACTTATATGTGCAACCCATGAACATGAACTAAGGTGGGGCAATGCTGGTGGGAGGGGAGGGTGTGAGGCAGAGGGGAATAAAAGGGAGAGAAAAAATGGGACAACTGTAATAGCATAATCAGTAAGATATATTTAAAAATAAATACACAAATACAGTGAATAAGATTAAGGGCATATTAAGCATTATAGAAGAATAGAGAATTTAAAGCATAGCAACTGAAATTATTGAAGGAAACACAGGAAAGAAAAACTGGAACAGAAAAACAAGTAAGGATGAGCTGTGGGACAACTTCAAGCAGCCTGGTAGGTATGTAAATGGAATTCCCAAAGAAAAGACGAAAAACATTTGAGGAACTAATGGCTAAAACATTTCCAACCAAAATTTCAAATGTAATGAAAAGGAGAAATCCACAAATTTGAGCTTAATGAACTCTCAAGCACAAGAAACCTAAGGAAAATTACACCAAGGCATATTGTGACCAAATTGCTCAACACCAGTGATAAACAGAAAATTTTAAAAGCAAGCCGGGTAGGCGTAGAGACACATTATGTACAGAGGCAGGAGAAAAATGACAGATTTCTTCTCTGAAAAAATTACAATACAACTCTTTCAGAGAACAAAAGAGGGGAGAACACTTCTCAGTTTATTCTGTTAGCTACTATCACCCTCAATCCGAAACTGGACAAAGACATAGCAAAAAAGAAAATCAAAGATTAATATCCTTTGTAAATCTAGCTGTATAATTTTTTAACAAAATTCTGAAAACAACCCAAATGTCCCCTGACAGATGAGTGGATAAAGAAAATGTCA
>PVKM010024740.1:0-20347 GCA_004027735.1 Carollia perspicillata
TGCAAAGCCTTGTTAGGATAGAAACACGAAGTTTTCATCTGTGCCATGGGCCCCACGCCTCTGTTCCTTTCACTGTTCTTGTGCTACTGATGAGGCTTGTGTGTTTTTTGAACTACCTCTGCTGAAGAATCGGTTTCGTTTCTGCGGTTATCAGTCTCTTTCCCATTAATTCGAGGACTGAGCCTATTGTAAAAACATGATTAAAAAAATGGCTAGAAAAAGGAAATAAAAATATGCATACAAAATTTACACCCAGCTTCCTGTTATTAGATTTAACGGACAAACTTTCACACACTGCTGCAAGTTTCTCAGTACCTATTTTGAATTTCTGCACGCAGGCCGCTGCCCTCAGACCACACTGGAAGCAGCTCTGGTCTGCAGCAGAGCCTGTGCTGTGTGTAGCTGTGTGTGTGAGCACCTTTTCCACTGGACATGATTCCCTACAGGAGGGCAGCTTTCTCGTGGTCATTTCACATCCCCTACAACCTGGAGCAGCAGGTATTACATCCCAGCACAGTATCTGAGGGGGGAACCCCCCAAAAACCCAAAATTATCTTCTGCAAGGTGGGCCCCTTATAGTACAGGCTTCCCCTGCTAGGAGTGTTCTAGGAACCCATCTGTATCAGTGCACCAGCTGGTGTTGTTGTGAGAGGCTGCATTTGGCTTCAGTGATTTTTTTTTCTGAAGACTCTTTCAACACATTTGCCCATTTCATGCTGGGTGATGTACGAGCACACCTGCCCACACCAAGCTAAGTGTTCAGCAGTTTTTGACCAAAAATGGCAGGGTCACCATGCCCCACCCGCACTATTCATCCCATCTCACCCCAAGTGACTTTTTGTTTGTTTCCCCAGATGAAAATCATCCTCAAAAGGAAAGGTTTTGCTGATGTGGAAGAGGTGAAAAAAAAAAAAAACCAGCAGAAGCACTAACAGGCATCAACATCAATGCGTTCACAAACTGTTTGGAACAGTGGGAAAAATGTCTTGATAGGTGTATTGCATCAAATGGACAGTACTTTGAAGGTGCCTGAAGTTTAAACATGTAAGAATAAATACACAATTTTAAGTAAATAAATTCAGGGTTTTGTGGGGGGTCCCCCCCATACATGCACACTTCACTTGGACAGGAACTAAAAGGTCAAGCAGGGGCAGAAAGAGGCGTGGCCTTGTAAAAACAGCTCAGGTTTGGAAGTCAGACAGTGTGACTTAGAGGCTCCTGGCCCTGTGGCTGTCGGCAAGCCCCTGAACGGCACCGGCACCGTGCCTCCGTCTTCTCGTCTGTGAAGGGAAACTTGAACCCTGATGCAGAGCAACACACCCCCGGTAAAGCATTCAACGAAACAATGGCCATTAGCATTATTGCTAGTTCCAGGACAATCCCAAGTCAGGTATTAACATCTCAGGAACCAACTACAATCTGTAGTCCCTGGCAAGCTTTTACCACCAATAGGTTTTGTGGGCCATGAGGCCTCCACTTTGATCCTGCCACCATAGTGTAAAAGTGGCCACAACATGCAGAGAACTGGGAGTGGCTGTGTTCTAACACAACTTTGTGTATGGACACTGACGTTTCAATCTCATATTGTTTTCAAGTGTCATAGAATATTATTCTTCTGATTTTTTTGACCATGCAAAAATGTAAACATGGCCCTTAACGGGCAGGCCGTACAGAGACAGGCATCAGTGGGATAGGGGCTGCTGGCTCCAGTGTGTTTAGCACAACCCCGGGCTGAACACTTTCTGCCTCAGTTCAGTTAAACATGCCTGCTGTGTATTGCCACGCTAGGTCTATAAGCTGGAGTGGGGAAAAGGTGGGAAAAGCTGAATCTGTTATTTGCTAGGGATTTTTTAAAATCTAACTTTGTCTTCCGGGTCAAGATGGCACTGTGGGCAGACATGGCTCGCCTCTTCCCACAACTGCATCAAAATTACAACTAAAATATAGAGCGACCATCACTCAGAGCCATCAGAAATCAAGTTGAACAGAAGTCTGACAACTACAAATCAAGTTAAAAGGAAGTCTGATGACTACAGAGTTAAAGAAACCACATCCATCCCCACTGGTAGGAGGGGCACAGACGCAGAACAGGCTGGCCCCACACCCACATGTGGAGGTTAAAAATTCTGGAGGGATATCTCAGAAGCAAGGAGTCCTAGTCTTACCCCAGTGTCGGGGAGCTTTGACCACAGAAACCCCTGTCCACCATGAGCCTTTTCCTCAATGAGCTTTTATTGGGTTTGTTTTGTGCAGGAATACAGGTAAAGCTCATTAATTATTGTCAGGCAGTAAGGATCAAACAATACATAGCATACAAACAACTAGGAGGGCTTATTCTGAGTTAGGTTATTCTATTAGCTAAAGGGCTACAAAACTTTGGGAAACAAACTCATTTCCTGCTCGGACCTTTATCATTTAATTGAGAGCATTCTTAGCAAAGCAGGTTTCACAGGATTTTACATATTCTTTCTTTGGCCTGATCACCCTAGGGAACCCGCTCTTTCCAGCACAGGGCGGCACCCACCACCAGCATTGTGTCAGGCTTAAGGCATTGTTGCAGGCTTAAGTCAGGCAGGGGAAGTAAGGCAGCCAAGAGATTAGGAGACTTCTGAGGACTCAGGCTATGTCAAAGCCAAGGGACAAGGGTCCATCACCCCCTTTTGCTAATGCCCCCCAAGTCCTTCCCTGGGGCCTCCCTGTGATTGTGCCTGTCTTAGGTCGTTCATCCCTTGGGGAATCTTACCCATCATTGGCTAACTGATCAAGCATAGGGGGCCAGGCAAGGTGAAGAAAAAGGAGCAGAAACAGTGCTCCTGCAAGGGAGATAAGCTTTGTCTCCTTAGTGGCTTAAGGTCCGAAGGTCGCTCACTCAGCCTTAGCCATGGGGAGGGTTACAGCTTCTGAAACCAGGCAGGGCGGTTCCCAACACGCCAGACCCCCCAGGCCAGGGTTTCAGAGCCAGGAAGATACGTCCCTACAACTTCTAGCTGCAAAAACCAGTGGGGATTGAGTCAGCGGAAGAAACTTCAGGAGCCCTAACCAGTTCCCCTTACAGAACCCACACGTGGACTAACTCAGATTCACTTCCTCTGAGCTCCAACACTGGGGTAGCAGTTTGAAAGGCACCAGTGGTATACAGACAGAAACTGAAGTGTCTGGCATCAAGGACAGCAGAAGCCATTGTCCCTTTTCTAAACCTTCCCCTGACAGAGCCAGCAAGCTGGTGCCTGCTCTGAAACTACATCGACCTGGATAACACTGTTTGAATTTGCCTTGGAGATCCTCAGAGACTCTGCCCCACCCAACTTACAGGCCAACCCAAACTGTTTTTCCATACGGAAGACTGGTTTTGGCTCATGCTTCACAACTTCCTAAATCCTATCGAAAAGCAAGAGTTGACTTCAGTGAGGCCCAGGCCTGGCACTAGCAGGGGGCAGCCTAGACTCAAAGCTTGGCTTCACCTGGGAATCTCCAAACCCAGCATAAGTAGCAGCCATCTCAGGTTGCTTTATAGCTCAGGAAGAGTGCCCCAGCAAAACATGGGTGGGGGCTGTCCTTGGCCCATACCACTTGGGAAACCCCAGGGCCAGAACACCCAGTGGACAGCTACAGACCACGTTGGAGCACCACCGCCCTGCCCCTGCACAGCTGACCCTTCATGGAGGGTGGAGGTTGGTGGTTAGTGGTCACAACCAGTCCTTGAAGCTGACTGGCCTGGGTAAAGCCTCCCCATTGATCTTCCAACAGTGATCAAAGCTCAACTTCAAGAGGAGGGTGTACTGACCCCACACAAAGGGTACACCTGGAGTATACAGCTTAGGTGATAGGGGAGGCTGTGCCACTGGACCCTACAGGACACCTACTACATTAGGCCACACTATCAAGACACAGAGTCAAAGCAGCTCTACCTAATACACAGAGGCAAACACAGGGCGGCTGCCAAGATGAGGAGACAAAGAAACATGGCCCAAGTGAAAGAACAGATCAAAACTCCACAAAAAAGAGCTAAACAAAAAAATGGACATAAGCAACCTATCAGATGCAGTGTTCAAAACACTAATTACAAGGATGCTCAAGGAACTTAGTGACGACCTCAACAGCATAAGAAAGACCCAGTCAGAAATGAAGGGTACACTAATTGAAATAAAGAACAATTTGCCAGGAAACAACAGCAGAGTGGATGAAGCCAAGAATCAAATCCATGATTTGGAACATAAGGAAACAAAAAAACAACCAATCAGAAGAACAAGAAGAAAAAAGAATCCAAAAAAAATGAGGATAGTATAAGCAGCCTCTGGGACTTCAAGAACTCCAACATTTGCATCACTGGGTGCCACAAGAAGAAGACAAAGAGCAAGAAATTAAAAATCTATTTGAAAAAACAGTGAAAGAAAACTTCCCTAACTCGGTGAAGGGAATAGACATGCAAGTCCAGGAAGCACAGAGAGTCCCAGGCAAGATGGATGCAAAGAGGCCCACACCAAGACACATCATAATTAAAATGCCAAAGTTTAAAGATAAAGAGAGAATCTTAACAACAGCAAGAAAAAAGCAGTTACCTAAGGGGTGTTCCCATAAGATTGTCAGCTGATTTCTAAAAAGAAACTTTGCAGGCTAGAAGGGATTGACAAGAAATATTCAAAGTCATGAAAAGCAGGGACCTACAGCCAAGAGTGCTCTACCCAGCAAAGCTATCATTTAGAATGGAAGGGCAGATAAAGAGTTTCCCCGACAAGAAAAAAGTAAAGGAGTTCACCATCACCAAACCATTATTTTATGAAGTGTTAAAGGGACTTATTTAAGAAAAAGATCAAAACTATAACAGTACAATGGCAAAAAATACATATCTATCAACAATTGAATCTAAAAAACAAACTAAGCAAACAAGAACAGAGACAGAATCACGGATACAGAGAGCAGTTTGATGGTTGTCGGACGGGAGGGAGGTTCGTGGGAATGGCTGAAGAGGCGAGGGGATTAAGAAGTACAAATAGGTAGCGATAGAATAGCCATGGGGATGTAAAGTACATATAGGAGATAGAGTAGCCAAAGAACTTACATGTGGGACCCATGGACATGAACAATGGTATGGGGATTACCTGAGGGAGTAGGGGTGCGGGGTGGAGGGTGCCTAAAGGGGAAAAATCAGGACAACTGTAATAGCATAATGAATAAAAGATAATAAAAAAATTTAACTTCCTTCTGCAATAATTTAGACTTAGAAAAAAGTTGTAAAAACAGTAGAAAGAATCCCTTGATTGACTCCCCTAATGTCAATATTTTACCACATTTACTTTAAGGTTCTATGTGTGTGTTTACACATATTTTTTTCTGATAGGATAGGCTGTTGCAACGACGATACCCTTTTTTTTCGTAGAAGCAAAAACATTCTCTGATAAAAACAGTGCAATTATCAAAAGCAATAAATTAGTGTAAAATATGAATTAAGTTTTACCTCTTGTACTCTTATCAAAATCGGGAAGTTACCCTACAGGCCTAACTCTGATTTCATCAGCTGCCCCACCAACACCCTGCACGTGCCAAATGTCTTCTAGTTACCACCTCTTGCAACTCCCTCAACAATCCAGTGAGACTGACGTTATTATCCCCATTGTACCAACGAAGGAGCTCAGGCTCAGAGAGGTTAAGTGACTCGCCCAGTCACACAAACATTAAGCAGCAAAGCTAGAATTTCAACTCAAGTGCGCCTGGCTCCAAAGCCCTTGCTCCTTAGTTCTGGACGAGTATTGCCAGGTGTAGAGAGGACTTCACAGCCCCAGAGGAGCGAGTCTGTGTTTCAGCAAGAACAGAACCTGTGAAAGGAAAGCCAGTGACTGTTGCTCAGTCTCCCAGGGAAATGTCCAGTGGAAAAGGAGAAGGGAACGAGCAGGTGCAACTGTAGCTATTTTGTTACACAAGGTATAAGATTTTGGGGGATACAGTCCATGTTATTTTTTAACTTTTTAAATGTAAAAACTAACTTTTTAGCTCATTTTAAAAACAGATACAGAAAGAGACATAATACAAATAAATAACTTAATGAGTTCTGTTGCGGCTTATCCCCTTGAGTCCCTGCTCCAGGTCAAGAAACAAAACTTCAGACCCCGAGCTCGTGGCAGACAGCCATCCTGGACAAGTTAACACACCTCGCAGAGCCTTGGTTTTTCCAAGTGTAAAACGAGACACTACTACAGTCACGTGCTGCAGAATCACGTTTCGGTCAACAGTGGGCCGATAGCGGTCCCACGAGATTATAATGGAGCTGAAAAACTCCTCCTGCCTCGTGAGGTGGCTTTGTAATGTCCTAGCACAACACATTTCTCCCGGGTTTGTGCCGATGCTGGCGTAAACAAACGTACTGCACTGCCAGTCGCGTAAAGTATAGCTCGGTTACTTATGTAGAGTACTTTACACCTGATTGTGACAATAAACAGCTCTGTTACTGGTTTACGTATTCACTACATCTTTCGTCATTGTTTTAGAACGTACTCTTTTCCTTATTTAAGAAGCGTTTGCTATGAAATAGCATGTCATGTTTATCGCGTCTTTTGACTGCATTATTTTGTCTGGTGTTTGATGCATTCTGGTGCTGTGTGGTCCAGTAACATTGTAACCTAGGAGCAATGGGTGGTACCGTGTAGCGTAGGTGTGTAATAGCCATCTAGGTTTGTATTTACACAATGACAAAAATCACCTAATGTTGCATTTCTAAGACTGTATCTCGTCCTTAAGGGAGACACGACTGTATTCCGCCCCAGTGCGACAGATCTGCCTACATCGGCATGGCAGGGCTGTTAAGAATCTCAAGTGCAAAGTTGAAAGGCGGGAGGTGTTGCTCTTAATCTCTCAAAACCCAGCAATAAGATAAAAATTCTACAGACCCTGATGCTTTGAAGGTTGGCATTCGGAATGATTTTTCACAGCTCTAAATTTCTTGGTCACCTAGAACGGTGGTTCTTAAACTTTAGCATGCGCCAACAAACCGGGAGAGTGTGTAAAAATAGAGACTTCTGGGCCCCAGCTCTGGAATTTCTGACCTACAGTTCCTGGGGCGGGCCCTAGAATTTGCATTTCTAACAACTTCCAGGTATAGGGTTGATCCAGGGACTGCAATTTGCAGACCCTTAGTTTTCGAGAGTCCGGTATGCAGGGCTAGGATTCTATCTAGTCCACTTAGGTTTATCTGGTCTCAACTTCCCCCTTCTGTCCTCTGAAGCAGCCTGGGAGCAGGGAGGTCCTTTTTGAATTAAGTCCAAGCCCCAGGCGCGTTATCGAGCTGCTGACAGCTGGGCCTCCCGATGGCTTTTGCAAAGGGTCTCGCAGTGGCTGACAAGGAACCAGATAACGCTATCCTGGAGTCACGCGGCCTCGCGTGGCCTCCAGATTCGTCATGCCCATTCCCCGCCCCCGGGTCCGCTGTCGTGGGGCGGAGCACCGGGCGTTGCAGGCTCCCAGGCCGTGGTCAGGACCCGGGAGGGGCGGTGCCAGGCCGCGGGTCCTCAGTCAAGTGACGCCGAGCGGCTGGCCGGGGCGCCGACGGCGATGGAGCAGAGAGGCTGGAGAGCGGATCTGCCGGGGGTCGTTCGCATCCTCTCTCTGCTGCTGGTGTCCCTGCTGCTGGGCCCTGCGCGCGGCTTGCGTGTAAGTCCACAAGACCCCTGCGCGGGGAGGCATTGCTAGGGGACATGCTGGCGGAGGCCCAGGCTGTAGCTGCAGCCAACAGGGGCCCTGCAGGGCGGTGGGCCTGGGACTCGGGACCCGGGACCCGAGACTCGGGGAGCACCCGCGCAGAGAGGCCGCCTACGGAGCGCAGGCAGTGGACTGGCCTTCCTGTCGGGGGCGGGCCGAGCGGGCGCGCGTCCTTCCCGGTAGCTTGTCGCTTGTGTGTTCGGCTCCGGCTGCCGTTTCTTGAATCCACATCCCCGAAGGTGCTTGCTACGAGGTGGGTGAGATGAGGTGTGCCCACACCTTTCCAGCTCTGCAATTTCCCGAGAGGGGGAATTAGAAATCCCCTGGCGTGCGTTATTGGAGGAAGCCTTGGGCTCTGGGCTGGGGCGCCCTCCCCAGCCCAGTGTGTGCGCTGGGAACCCCTTCGGAAAAAGAAAATGGGGCCAGGGGAGGCCCCCGCCATGGATTAGTGTCTTCCGAGGAGCTCTCTTTTCAAATGTCTCGCCACTCCCCGCCGCTTTCTTTTAGGGCTGGGATTCTCCAGACCTTCTTGGGGTGGTCCAGGCCGAGGGCGGAGTGGAGGCGGGCGGCAGGTGGCAGCCCGAGCTGCTGGAGGGAGGTCTGCAGGAGCGACGGGGCAGGGGGAGGGGCACGTTCGGCGGGAGAAGAAGGGCAGCGGGGAATTGAAACCGGCACCTACCCCTCTGCACGTTCAGCGAACCAGCTTTGGTTCCTCCCGAGTCTGGGTGGGCTGAGCCCGGGCCACGTTTTAAGCCGAGGTGATGAGATGTGGGCCGGTTGACTTGTAAAGCACAACTCGGCCTGGAGCAAAACCATACATTTATCTAAAGCGAGTTAAGAATCTTAACTATTTGGAAAACACCTGCTGAAAATATTTTAATTTGAGGTTCTTCTTGGGGAAAGGTCACCTCAAATGGAGGGTTTGCTGCCTCCTGTTTGTGGGGGTCTGTGGCTCCCCTAGCCCAGAGTTTTGGCTAGGAGTGTTGGAGGAGCACCCTCCCAACCCCCACTCAAGGCGGGAGTTGCCCGCTGTGAGAAGCCCTGGGGACAGCGGCAGAGACAGACGGGTCCTGGGAAGACCGATCTTTATATTTAGGTGGGCTGTGGGGAGGGAGAGACACGGGCTTACCTGGTGGACAGGGCAGTCTCCCCTGAGTGAGGGGCGCTCATCATCGCGCCGCATCATTCAGCGGTGGGGTACCCTCTGACCACCATGCCAGGTCCCACCGGGGAGGCCGGCTTCACCCCAGGAAATCTTCCATGTCTGATTTTCCCTCCTGGGCCTAGAGCCCAAGGAAGCTACCAGAAGATGAGCTTTCTGTGATTTCCTTGTTTACGTTTCCCAGGAACAGCGGTTCTCAAACTTCAACTGTCATAGAAATTGAAATGCTAAATATTTATTAATTTATTTCAGAAATAATAACTCTGTGACATGTAAAGAGACTTATGGATTTTTTGGAGGGGAGGATAACAATGTTTCTCCCCAAATTTTAGGGCAAAGAGTGGTATTGGTTTTCATGTTTGCAAACCTCGTGTCTGCCCTAGAAGATGACAGTGTCATTCTCCTGCCTGCCTGTGTCGCCATTGCGTATGTCCCAGAGCCTCTGGAAAACTCCGCTGCACACTCAGAGAGAATGAGAAAGGAACAGGCGGTTATGGCGTAGCATTATCATGGAAACAATTTTAACTAAATGGACCCCCAGGCCGCCCTCTGAGAACCGCTGATGTAGAATAATGTTTTTGTTATCATAAAAGAAGTTCCATACGCGTTGTGGACAAACTTGAAGCATCCAGAAAACTGGACAGAAGACCATGAAAACTGCCCATCGTGTTACCAGCCAGTGTTTGTGGTTTAATAGTAAAGTGTCACCACCAACGAGTGGCCTGGATGCGAGGCAGGTTGGGCAGTCGTAAGTGGCCTTCAGGTTTTGAATGCGGACGAGAAAGCTCTGATATTCCACAAAGCTCATGCCAGTTCCCGGTTGCAGGTGGACCTGAGCTGGAACCTTCTCCTTGGCCATTGTCTTTTCTAAGGACCTCGCTTTCCAGAGCCCGCCCGCACAGAACTGCCAGGGGACCCTCTTAGGAGCAGAGAAGATGGTGGTCTTCAGGCAGCTGTCCCTGGGTGTGAAGGCTGCCCTGGCTGCTGGCACTGTCTTCGTGTCCATGATACTGTCCCGCTCCTACCTGTCTGAGAGCCTCGAGCTCGGAGCCTGGCGTTGGCTGTTCCGCCTGCAGCTTGCCCTGTTTGTCAACTCGCTCATGCTGATCGGCTCCCTCTACATCTGGCGGAGCGCAGTCAGCAACCTCAGCCATTCCCCGGCCGCGGAGTCGGCCTGTTTTCAGCTTTGGAAGGTGGCCGTTGTGACATTTCTGGCCCTGGCCCATTCCAGTTTCTTCACCATGCTCTTCTTGGTGGCTGAGGAGCCCTATCTGTTTTCCTTGGCCGCCTACTCCTGCCTCGGGGCGTACATCATCATGCTCTTCTTCCTCTGTACCCTCAGTGGCATGGAACAGGCCTACCAGCTCTTGGCCTGGCGCAGTGGCAGGGCTGTGGGCAGCCTGGACAAGACAAGGAAGCTGACCCTCAGGCCAGCCCTGGCAGTGGCGGTGACCACCGTGCTCAGCATAGCTGGGCTTCTGAACGCTGCCCAGCCCCCGCTGGTAAAAACCGTGGCGGTGCCCATCCATCAGCTGCCCCCCTCGATGGACAACCTCAAGGTTGTGCTCCTCTCAGACATTCACTTGGGCCCCACCGTGGGCAGGACCAAAATGGAGATGTTCGTGAGGATGGTGAACAAGCTGGAACCGGACGTCACGGTGATCGTGGGTGACCTCTGTGATGCAGAAGCCTCCATCCTCCGGACAGCCGTTGCTCCTTTGGGCCAGCTTCGTTCACGCCTGGGCACCTACTTTGTCACAGGGAATCACGAATACTACACGTCAGACGTCAGCAACTGGTTTGCACTGCTGGAGTCCCTGAACGTCAGGCCCCTTCACAATGAGAACGTGAAGATTTCCGCCACCGGGGCCAAGCGAGCTGGTGGCGAGGATGACGACTGGATCTGCTTGGCCGGGGTGGATGACATCGAAGCAGACATCCTGCACTACTCCGGCCACGGCATGGATCTCGAGAAGGCCCTAGGGGGCTGCAGCCCGGGCCACGCCACCGTCTTGCTGGCTCACCAGCCCCTGGCTGCCAAGAGAGCCCTTCAGACTCGGCCAGATATTAACCTGATCCTTTCTGGGCACACGCATGCAGGGCAAATCTTCCCCTTGAACGTGGCGGCCTATCTCCTGAACCCCTTCTTTGCCGGCCTCTACCAAGTGGCCCAGACCACATTTGTATACGTCAGCCCAGGCACGGCCTACTATGGGATCCCCATGAGATTGGGTAGCAGGGCAGAGATCACAGAGCTCATCCTGCAGCGGGCTCTCTGAACCCGGTCCTGCCCCCATCTGCCTCTTAATCACCCCCGCCCTCTGTTCCCTGTTCCTCTTCAGAGCAGGTCGCCTGCTTTACGTCCTCCTGCCTTTCCTGCCCGGCCCTGCCCACACACGCTTGTCACGAGGCTGGCCTGAGCAGTGATTTGTGGTGGAGCTGCCTGGCAGGTTCACTCTGTAGACGGCCAGTTGCTTTTTACTATGCATTTGTGAGGCCACCAAAGTCATATGTAAGGACGGGCACCTGTTTTCCAGATGATGTGGAGTAAACCTTCCTTCTCTGCAGAGCTCATAGGAATAAACGGAAACATGGGGTTGCTTGAAATGCATACCTCTAGAAAGCAGAGTAGGGAAGGTACTCTGAGTGCTTTTTAAACCCTCTTTAGGACTTAGGCAGTTTTCAGGATCATTGATGTAGAGCTTTCTGGGCAAGGGGGCACATTGCTAGGTAACCTGGGAATGCAGGCAAGATGGAGGCCCCTGGGCTGCTGAAGAAGAATTTCTTGTCTCCCTTGGTTCTTGCAGAGTCATCTTTATCGAGGGAATCAGCAAAACCTGCTGGAATAGAGTTCATCCTGTTCCAGACCTCGAGCAATGCTATTTTACTGCCTGTGCTCTTGGGCCTCTGGGGCTGGGGGCGGGGTGGAAAGAAACAGAGCTTTGTGGTGAGTGATGGTAATGGTGCTGTGTAGGAATTCAGAAGGTGTTTGCCTCCTTTTGTACAATAATTGGGTGAGCTAATTAAGGACAGGCTACTTTCCCCTGTGTAGAGATGAGGAAACTGAGGCAAAGAGCTGTAGGTCGGGCATTAGCAACAGGACAACGTATGTAGGAGATTCTGGGCTAGAAGTCACGTCGTTTGTTTCCCAGTGAAAGTGTCCTTTCCACTGTCGGTGGTCCAGTAGCTGTGTCTGATTCAGAGTTACCAGAATTAAGAGAACAAAATAGGGCCTAGAATCTGATGTTGTTTCAAAGTAGTTTGCTTGAGGCTGATTTCAGTTCACTCCTAACTACATGGGCCAGGGCCTGGAGGGGAGTTGGCTGGTTTCAGTGTGGGATGTCTGTTAACACTGGAGGGAGAGTTAGAAAACTGGACCCCACCCCATCCCTCACTCTCTACCGGTGGTGGGGGATGGGGGGAGCTGCATGGCAGAGTCTCTGGACCCTGCCTCCCGCTGGGTCCTGGCTATGGAGTGCGGGGAACCATCCTTCCTACTGGCCAGCTTCCTGCCCCCTGGCCTGACCTCATCAGACCTGTCCTAGGACTCTGGCCACAGAATCAGTGGGCCATCTGTGCTGGCCACTGGACCCATAGGAAAAGAGGCAGAGGTCACTGTGTCTGGAGTGACCTCATCTCCATTGGTTTGGCCCTGGGGTAGCCGTAAGCAGGCCTGTTAGGAAAGGCCTGTCTGAGAAGATGGAGGACCTGGGCTCAGTGTAAGCATTTTTGTGACCGACAGTCGTGGGTCAGGCAGTGAGGTCAGACGTGACCTCACTGAGCCTCGGTTTCCCTCACCCTAAATGGAGACATTATCATTACCTCAACACTGTGTCGTGGGGAGGGCACTGGGACATGGCGCAGGAGTCACACGTGGCACAGTCACCGGCGAAGGTGCGGTGTGGCTGCTTTGTAAACATCACGTGGGGGCTTGCCAAGGAGCTGTGGTGGGTACAGGTGCCCGGGAACTTACAGAGCAGACAGTCCTGGGGATGCGAGTGGGTCGTGTGCCTCCTGCTGCCAGGGCCCAGTGATTTGCTGGGGGTGTGGGTTGCATTCTACTGCCTGTGTTAAGTCTCCTGTGCACACTCCGCCTGGTGGGTAATGGAATCCCAGGGGATCCTGAAGACCACCTTGCTGTGTCCAAAGTGTTGGCAGCAGGCCTTCCAATCCATGTGGCAGGTTCTGCCCTGTGAGACACAAGACAGGGCCATCTTAGGTGTCCGAGGAATAGTCAGCAGCCCCTCCGACTTGGCTGGTACTCCTTGATGAGGTGGGAGTTCCCCAGCAGAAACTTCTCCTTTGCAGCCCAGAAGGGCCGCTCTCTCCCGGCACCCTCCACACCTCTCTTCCTCACACACTTACCTTCTTTGTTTATGGCTGGAGGAGGTGGTGAGAAATAGTTACTTGGAGCTTGCAAATTCTTCCAATTTCCTTTTTTTTTTAATCTGTAAGTAAAGTCAGGTTAAATTGCAGTGCTTTTAAAAAACAGCGTCATGTATCGTATGATCCTATTACTGGGAAATGTCGGTGCGTTCACCCCACTGTCATCCGTTCCAAACATCCATCTGTCTTTTTTCCCCTTTATGGAGGGAATCTGAGAAATATTCACGACGTGGAGAGAACGGCACCGTGCTCTCGGCACCCAGCTTCAGCAGCTGGGGATCTTCTGCTGTTCTCTCGCACTCAGCCTATCACACACGCCTTCTCTTTCGGCTGGACCACATGAAGGCAAATCTTAGAAAATAGGATGTTACCCCAAAATACTTCAGGATGAATCTCTTCTAGGAAAGCATACACCTGATGCCGTTCTACCCAGTGAAATTAATAATAACTCTTTAATATCACCTAATACCTCGTTAGGAGGTGTGGGGGCTGGAAGTCCGTCTTTACCTCTCAATGGAAGTGTTTTGTCCACTGTCTGAGGTTTAAGCCACTGTATCTGTTACAGGTGAGACTACCAGGATTCCAATGCAGTCTACTGTCGAAAGCATTAGTATGCGGTTTTTCCTGGTTATCTCCGTAGTGGTTTGTGTTTTTTTTTTTACTGTGATAAAAGCACATAGCATAAAATTTACCATCTTAATGATTTCTAAGTGTATATAGTTCAGCAGTGTTAAGTGTATTCACACTGTTGTGGAACGGATCTCCAGAGCTTTTTTAGCTTGCGGGTCGGAAACTCTGTGCCCACTAAACAGGAACAAACAATAACTCCCCGATAAACCACCATTTTACATTCTGTTTCTGTGAATTTGACTACTCTGGGTTCCTTACGTAAATGGGAACACTCATTGTTATTTTCTCGATGGCTTCTTTCATTTAGCATGATGTCCTTAGTGTCCGTCCACGCTGCAGCATGTGACAAGACTTCCTTTCTAAGGTTGAATAATATTTCATTGTACGTATATATCACATTTGGTTTATTCATTTGTCCATCAGTAGACGTTTGGGTTGCTTCCACTTTTTTTTGTTGCTTGTTGTGACTAGTGCTGCTATGAACATGGGAATGCAAATATTTCTTCAAGACCCTACTTTCTATTCTTTTGGATTCATACCCAGCAGTGAGATTTTTGAGGAACCTCCATACTGTTCTCCATAGCAGTCGGACTAGTTTACCATCCCACCAACAGTGCACAAGGTCCTCATTTCTCTGTGTTTTCACTGGAATTGGTTACCATTTATTTTTCATTAGTAGTGTGAGATGATAACTTATTGTTTTTTTTTAACTTATTGTGGTTTTGATCTGCATTCCTCTGACGGTTAGTGACGTTGGGTATCTTTTCATACCCTTGTTGATCATTTGTATATCATCTTTGGAGAAATGTCCATTCAAATATTTCCCCCATTTTTAAATCAGGTTATGTAACTCTTTGTTGTTGTTGAGTTATGCGTTCTTTTTGTATTCTGTGTTATTAACCCCTCATCAGATGTGTGATTTGCAAATATTGTTATTCTACTGCCCTTAATGGGTAAAAGTTTTTAAGGATGTCCCATTTGTTTATTTTTTGCTTTTGGTGCCTGTGCTTTTGGTATCATATTCAAGAAATCATTGCCAAGTTCAATATCATGAAGCTTACAATCCATTTCAAGTTAATTTTTATACATAATGTAAGGTACGGGTCCAACTTCATTCTTCTGCATGAGAATATCTAGTTTTCCCAACATCATTTGTTGACAAGACTATTCTTTTGCCATTGAATAGTCTTGGCACCCTTGTCGAAGACCATTTGAGCATATATGTGAAGGTTTATTTATGGCCTTTTTTTAAAAAGATTTTATTTATTTATTTTTAGAGGCATGTGCCCTGACTGGGAATTGAACCGTCAACCCTTTGGGCAGGAGGCTGGTACTCAATCCACTGAGCCACACTAGCCAGGACAATTTATGGCCTTTTTATTCTGTTCCATTGGTCTATTTGTCTATCTTTATGCCAGTACCACAGTGTCAGTTTTGTAATATATTTTGAAATCAGGAAGTATGAATTTTCCAACTTTGTTCTTTTAAAAATTGTTTTAGTTATTTGAGGTTCCTTGAAATTTCATACGAATTTTAGGATGAATTTTTTTTTATTTGTGTAAAAAAATGCCATTGGGGTTTTGAAAGAGGTTGCATTGAATCTGTAAATAACATTGGGTAGAATGGACATCTTAACAAAACTGAGTCTTCCAATTCGTGAACATTGAATGTCTTTCCATTTGTCTGTCTCCTTTAATTTCATTCAACAATGTCTTGTAGGAGTCTTCACCTCCTCGTGTAGGTTTATTCCTAAGTATTTTATTCTTTCTGATGCCATTATAAATGGAATTGTCTTCATTTCCTTTCTAGATTGTTCATTGTTAGTGTATAGAAACACAGCTGATTTTTGTATGTTGATTTTGTGTCCTCCAACTTTGCTGAATTCACTTATTATTCTAACAATTACTTTTTTAGTGTGTAGAATCTTTAAGACCTTCTACATATAATATCATGTCATCTGTGAATGGAGATAATGTTATTTCTTCCTTTCCAGTGGAATGCCTCTTATTTTCTTTTCTTGCCTAATTGCTCTGGCTTAGACTTCTAATGCTGTGCTGAATAGAAGCGGTGTTGGCAAACATCTTTGCCTTGTTCTTGATCATAGAAGAAAAGCTTCAGACTTTCACCACTGAGTATGATATTAGCTGTGGGCTTTCATGTATGGCCTTTATTATGTTGATGTACTTTCCTTCTATTCCTAGTTTGCCATTCTATTATGAAAGGTGTTGGATCTTGGCAAACCTCTTTCTGCCTCAATTGAGATGATCATGTGAGTTTTGTTTTTCATTGTGTTAGTATGGTGTATTACCCTGATTGAGTTTCATATGTTGAACCATTCTTGCTTTCCAAGAACAAATTGCACTTGGTCACAGTGTAGAATCCTTTTAATGTGTTGTTGAGTTCATTTTGCTGGTATTTTGTTATGGATTTTTGCATCAATATTTATCAGAGTGTTGGTCTGTACTTTTCTTGTTATGTCTTGCCTGGCTTTAGTATTAGGGTAATGTTGACCTCATAGAATGAATTGAGAAATGTCCTTTCCTCTTCAATTTTCTGGGGGAGTTTCAGGAGGATTGGTGTAAGTTTTTCATTAAATAGTTGATAGAATTTTCTAACAAAGCCATCTGGTCCTTGGTTTTTCTTCGAGGATTTGCAGCTACTGGTTCAGTCTTCTTACTAGTTATCAGTTTGTTTAGATTTTTTCTTTCTTCATGATTCAGCCTTGGTAGGGTATGTGTTCCTAGGAATTTATCTATTTCTTCTAGGTTGTCCAATTTGTTGCCACACAGTTGTTCACAGCAGTCTCTTCTGATCCTTTTCATTTCTCTGATATCAGCTGTAATGTTTCCTCTTTCATTCCTACTTTTAATTATTTGAGTCTTTTTTCCTTAGTTAATCTAGCTAAGGATTTGTCAGTTTTGTTCATCTTTAAAAAAAAACCTCTTCGTTTTATTGATTTTTTTCCTATTGTTTTTCTATTCTCTATTTCATTTATCTCTGTTCTAATCTTTATTATTTCCTTCCACTATTCTTGGGTATAGTTTCTCCCTTGGTTTCTTGAGGAATTGTGTCTCTTTGCAGTTCTTTTGTTTGAATCAGGATTCAAGAACAAGGTCCATATATTGTATGTGATATATTTCTTAAGTCTCTCTAAGGCTATTAAACACCCTCCTCTTTTATTTTGTGTTATTTGTTTATTCAACTTACCAGGATATTATATCTTAGAATTTTGTACATTTTGGACTTGTGGTTGTCTTTAATGTGTTGTCTATTCCTCATATTTTCTGCGCACTGGTAGAGCTTACAGATCTATAAAAGTTAGAGTTGGAGGCTGGATAGAATCAAGTTCAACTTTTTCCCTTTTTGTATACAAAGACTTCATTGCTTTACTGATACTAAGATTGATCCGTGGGGCCAGGTGTTAGTTAGCTTGGTCCCTCCACTAGAAAGTTTCTCATCAACTTTTTATTCAGTGTTTCAGCAGTCACTGATGATTGTTGCTTAAATTCATTACTCCACTTCCAGTTGCAAAATGGCGATCTTTAAAAAATAGTGTGATACATTAAATTCAGACTTTAGTAGGCCAGGGTACTCAATAGGCTTTCTAGGACTAGTTACTTGGCTTTTATATATTCAGGAGACAATGGAAAATTCTTTAGCCTCAGTTGTACATTCTGAAGGAGTTTTCGTGGCACTCAGAAATACAATCCTTCCCTCGGCCCCCAAAATAGTGATTTTCATTTTCAATTTCAATGGCAACTTCATCACGTCTTCTGCATGTATAAGCTGTCATTCTTCTGCAAATAACTCTCCTCATCAGTTGTTTGATTACTCTGAAAAAGTCTGTAGCAAAGGCAAAACAGACACCGAATCCTTCTCCTTTGTTCATCGATTTTCAGATTCATGAGTTGCTGCCCAGCAGTCTCCAAGGATAACCAATAACTTTTCTTTGGGATGGGAGAGAGTATTATGAATTTGGTTATTTTTATATATTTGATGTGTTTCAATCCATTGAAGTGATACATCTTGCTTAAAATACCTCATTTTTGGCCAATTATGTCATTTTGTTGTGACCCTAATAGTTTTTGGTAGTTTTAGGCTTATTTTGGACATACTCTGCCCCAAACTTCAGTTAAGTAATGTTTTGAAGTCTCCTGGTTCTTTTTAGTAGATAATATTTACAGACCATAACCTAAGTGCTAGGGGAGCTAATTGCTACTGGCCACTGTCAATTCTAAGCTGTTTTGGTGGATATTGCTAAGAAATACACATGTTTTTTAGAAAAAGAAAAGAGCTTAATTTTATAATAATATTTCCAATTCAGATGGAAGGTTATGGGCTTTTTCAAAAATAGACTTTATTTTTTTAGAGTAGTTTTACATTCACAGCAAAATCCAGCAGAAGGCACAAAAATTCCCCCTTATCTCTGATTACAGGGTTTTTACTTAACTTTCTTTGATTTTGTTTGTTTCTTTTTTACACAGAAAGTTTGGTCCCTAACAACCCAAAGCAATTACTTAATTACTTTATTTTACTATATACATTATAGATTCAAAATAGTAATACAATATTAGTAGTTAGATGAAATCTACTGAATGCAGGTCGGTTGGCTTGTGTGTTCTACCTAAATGCAGTTTAAGATGCATTTTTATCTTTAGGCAAGACACAGTCATTTCAGATTCACTTGAAATGATTCTTTCCTGATGTATTTTTATCCTTAGACAAAATATAGTCAAAATACTACTTCAGCTTCACTTGAAATGATTCTTTCCTGTGTGTGAAGTTAGGTCTGTTTTTAACTTTTAAGAACTAATTTATATTTTAAAAAATTATTTAAAAAGAAAAACTATGCACTTTTCTCTGAGATGAAGGGGCAGAACTAAATCTGCCAATGTTTGTGAGTCCTGGAGGATTGGGAACTGGTCCCGACTGGGCTCATTTCTCCTCCATTCTGACATGTCCCCTCCTTTTTCATTATAATTTACACTCTTTATCCGAAGTCTTTTTGGATGCTGAATAAAAATCTTTGCAAAACAAGACAGGCATAAGTACCATATTTTGCCTTGTATAATGCGCACTTTTTGCCCAAATTTTGGAGGGAAAAATAAGAATGTGCATTATATATGGGTCGTACTAATTCCATATTTATATAAATGTTTTACATTCTTTTATTTATGCCTATGCATTAAAAGTCTAAAAAGCAATAACAATAGCCATATGCAAAATAGTATCCTGGAATACAATCATTGGTTTTGTTTCTCAATATAAATAAATAAATAATTTGAAGAAAAATTAAAATGAAAAGATTTTTTTCCTGAAAGTTTGGGCCAAAAACAGGGGTGCGCATTATACACGGCAAAATTGGGCAAAGAAACAGAAAAATGCATGAGCTCTAGCAGCTCGTCCACAGATTTCTCCAGGTCCATGTTCATTCTCACCACTCCGTGTGGTGGTTTTGCTTCTCCAGCCTGTCTGATGTAGTGGTGTTTCCATGACGTTTCCTACTGGAAAGATTGACGGATCTAGCATAATTCAAGTTGGTTTTATAGTCATCTGAAATAGTCCTCTTTCTCTTTGTTCTGTGGACTGTGGGGAAGCCGCTGATGTGTAAAGACTCGTCCACCCCTATGTTCTCCCCATCCCATAATCCCTCTCCCCTCAATCCCAGCATACTAGCAACCTAGGAGGCTTGGGTCTCTGCCCTCTGGGCCCTGAGCAGCTCATGTCAGGAATTCCCCGGGCTCTTGGGTCTCTGGGGTGAACTGAAAGGGTATGTAGAGTGTAGGGGATGGAGACCCGTTGAGTAAGAACTGACCAGAGTTACAGGGAGGGACCTGAAGACAACATCTGCATGTGCCCAGCATGGCCCATGCATAGGCTGTGAGGTCACTGAGCTCCTTTCATTTCTTTAATCCAATTGAGGAATGTGCACAAGTAATGGAAATAGAATTACCGTTTTTTCTCAGGACTAGGAAACCTGGGGAATGTTCACATTACCTGGTGATGTAAATACCAGTGTTATGTTTGGGGCTCCCAGTGTTATGTTTGTGTAATGGGTTTTTTTTAAATGCTTATATGCCACTGAAATAACCTAAACTGAATAAAAAGTGTTTCATTGGACAGTATTAAGTCCCTGATGTACACTGAATAAATAACTTTAAAAATGTTACATTGGACAGTATTAAGTCCCTGATGTATATTTGGTCTGGGGGTAAACAAATATTTGTTCATATTTCTGTGGTTTTTTCCTCCAGTAATATGTATATATGTATATATATATATATATATATATTATATATATATGTATGTATGTATATATATATATATATACACACACACACACACACATACATAATATATATATATATTATGTACATGGGAACCTTGGGAAGATGTGGTCCTGGCCTTGCTTGGATCGATTTATTGATGTGTGGTTGCTGTGACTTGATGCATTGTAAGTATTTATGCTACCACCCCCCC
>PVKM010024741.1:0-20311 GCA_004027735.1 Carollia perspicillata
TAAAATATATATATATATTTTATGGCTGAGTAGTATTCCATTGTGTAACTGTCCCATAGTTGTTTTATCCACTCATCTACTGATGGATACTTGGGCTGCTTGCATATCTTAGTGATTGTAAATAATGACGCAATTAGCACAGGTGTGGTTATGTTCTTTCAAATTAGTGTTTTGGGTTCCTCTAGATATATTCCCAGAAGTGGGATCCCTGCATCAAAAGGCAGATCCATTTTTAATTTTTTGAGATATCTCCATACTGCTTTCCACAGTGACTGCATCAGTCTGCATTGCCACCAACTGTGCAAAAGGGTTTCCATTTCTCTACATCCTCACTAGCACTTGTTTATTGATTTATTGATGATAGCCATTCTGACAGTGTGAAGTGATATCTCATTGCAGTTTTAATTTGCATGTCTCTGATGATTAGTGATGTTGAGCATCTTTTCATATGTCTATTGGCAATCTGTATTTCCTTTTTGGGGAAGTGATATTTGGGTCCTTTACCCATTTTTAGTTGGATTGTTATTTCTTTGGTATTGAGCTTTGTAAGTGCTTTATAAATTTTGGATATTAACCCCTTATCAGATATATCAGCAAATATGTTCTCCCATTTCTTGCATCATCTTTTTATTTTGTTGATTGTTTCCTTAACTATGTAAAAACGTTTTAGTTTGATGTAATCCCATATGTTTATTTTTTCTTTTGTTTCCTTTGCTTGGGAAAATATATCTGATAAAATAGTGCTGTGATCAATGTTTGAGATTCTGCTGTCTATGTTTTCTTCTATGATTTTTATGGTTTCAGGTCTAACATTTATGTCTTTAATCCATTTTGAATTTATTCTTGTGTTTGGTGTAAGAAGGTAGTCTAGTTTCATTTTTCTGCATGTATTAGTCCAGATTTCTCAAGATCATTTATTAAATATACTACTTTAGCCCATTGTGTGTGCTTACTTGCTCTGTTGAATGTTCATTGACTACAAATGCATGGGTGTATTTCTGGGCTCTGTATTCTATACCATTGGTCTATGTGTCTGTTTTTATGCCAATACCATGCTGTTTTGATTACTATGGCCTTATAGTATCATTTGATATTAGGCAGCGTGATTTTTCCAACTTTGTTCTTCTTTCTCAAGATCACTGTTGCTATTGATTTATTTTTAGAGAGAGAGGAAGGCAGGGAAAAAGAAAGGGAGGGAAACATCAATGTGAGAGAAAAACATCAATCAATTGCCTCCTGCACATGCCCCAGCTGGGGATTGGCCTGCTACCCAGGTATGTACCCTGACCAGGAATTGAACCTGTGACCCATTGTCCTGTAGGGTGCCCCCAACCAACTGAGCCATACCAGCCAGGCCTCTAATTAATTTTTTCATCATTAGTCTGGATGTTAGATCTTGCTTAAAGTTATTTTTTATGTAACAAATATATAGTATTTGCTTCCTTTGACCCATACAGTTCACTAGTATTGGCTTATCATGGCCTATTCTTACCACTACATTGTATTTTCCAAAGAAGACAACACCTACCATCCCACGTGTGTCCTGTCTCATCTGAAACCACTACTGAAGTCGCTGCAACCCTATAATGCTAAATTGTGTGTTAGGGCTGCCAGGAATCCTTTAACTGTGAAATGTTCACCAGTACTTTAAGAGGCAACTACTTCCTTATTACATAAAACCACCGGTTATATGGTTAAGTGGTTTCTTTTATTTGAGTGGTTTCTGACAGCTGCAGTAAAGAGAAAGGGGAAAGCCAAACAGATCTGAGAAAATTCAAATATAATGCATGTAGTTGTGATCCCTAACTTCACTTGATTAGAAGTGTTTGCTGAAAATGCAATTACCCAGGCAACTTCCTTGAAGATTCTGAGCCAGTAGGCCTCAGGTGGGGTCCCAGATATGTATTTTTAATAAGTGTGTCAGATGATTCTTCTGATCCTGCCAGTTTGGACAACACGATGTGTAGAACCCCATGGGAGTATAAGAACAATCTCAAGGGAACAGTCTTTATTTTCCTCCCATGTTAGACGTATCAATGAACAAAGAGAAACTGCAAATAAAATAACCTATAATACTGTTTCTCAGAATTAGTATGGCTGTTAACAACCATTACAAATTGGGGCTCCAGAACCAGACTGTCTGGGTTGAAATCCAGATTCCTCCACAACCACTGGGACCTTGGGAAAGTTGTATGATTTCTTGGTGCGGTGATTTCTTTATTTGTAAGAAAGCTATGGGAACATTACCTCTTAGGGCTGCTTTGAAGATGAAATGAGTCAATACATGTAAACATCTTGGAATAGTCCCTGGAACTCAGAATAAGTACTCAACAAATGTTAGCCATCCGTCAAAATAATTTAAGAATAGTTAATAGTAGCATTTATACCACTACCATATTGCAGGAGCTTATATTTTCTTTTATTTTTTCCATTGGTTTTTAGAGAGAGGGAAAGGGGTAGAGAGGAGAGAAAAATGGACATGACAGAGAAACATTGATCAGCTGCCTCTTGTACATACCCTGACTGGGTACTGACCCAGCAACTAGACATAAAGTGCCCTCACTGGGAATCAAATCAAGTAATATTTTGGTTTATGGGATGGTGCTCCAACTAAATGAGCCATACCAGCCAGGGCAAGAGGTTGTATTTTCCAAAGATGACAATTCTTCCCATACACGTTTTTGCACAGTGTGACCTTGCTACTCCCTGCATCAAGAGGAGAGTCTGATTCTTCTTTCCTTGAATCTGAGTAGGCCCATGACTGCTTCGAGCCATAGATTAAAGTGGGACTGTCCAGGTCATAAGGAAACAATGCTACTTGCTGGAATACTCTTGCATGGAGTCCTGAGATGACATGCATGAAGTTTGATGACTCTGAGGCTGCCATGTTGGGAAGAAGCCCAGCATCGTGGCAAAGCCATACATAAGAGCTTTGATTGACAGCCCCAGTCTTTCAGTCATGCTAGCCCAGTCCTGTGAGTGAAGGAGACTGTAGGTAATCACAGCGTTCTATTACTGAGTCACCTCCACCTTTTGAATTTTCCCAGCTGAGGTGGAAGACATTGTGGAGTAGAGATAAACTGTTCATGCATGCCCTGTCCAAATTTCTCACCCACAGAATCTGTCAGCAGAATAAAATGGCTGTGATTTTACGCCACAAAATTTTGGAGTCGTTTGTTATGTAGCAATAGTTATTGGAACATACATGTTTCCAATTCCATGCCTGTAGTAACTATGTGCTGTTCACTACTCAGTCTTGTCACCTAGTAACAAGTGGTCCCCAACTATTTGTTGAACAATGCCCTATATTTTAAATAATTTTGGATTGTGGAGCAATTAGATAGTTTTCTATTATTCTCAATGATTCCATTTACCACTTAAATACCTGTAAGTAGAATTACTGAGTCATGGAAGATTGTTAATGGTTTTAGTATGGAGATATTGAAACATTCAATTGCTATTATTGTCCACAAAGAATCAATCAATTCAGAGAGAACCTGTCAAAGTTATATCATTAGCATGTATCTTAAAGAACTAACATATGCTAACTTAATGTACATGACTGATTTGTAAACCAGAATGGTGACATGTGAACAGAATGCCAATATACTAACTTTAAAACAGGCGGTTTGCTAGCCTAGTGTTTTCCTACTTGATGTCTAGTAGCCCAAGAAAGTTGTAAAAATGAGGTTCATAAGCTGTGTCAAATATCCCTGTGAACCTAACTGATCTTATGTGTAATAGTATAACCTAACTGTTCTTGAATTAAGGCAAGATGGTAACAAGCATAATGAGTTTTACTTCCTCTTGCCGAACTTGTAAGGTATCTAGTGTTGCTCAGGCATTCTGATGTCGAAGTCACAGGAATTTGGAGGCATCATTGCTGTAGCATATACTGTCTGCAGAGCAATATATCAGATGGTTTATGAGTTGAACACATCCCATCTATCATTTGACCAACTTTGACAAGATGGCTTGGTAGCCAAAATTAAAAGTCCAGGAGCAGCAAACAGTACTTGAGTGTCTAAATACTTATATAAATCAATTGCTATTTAGCATCATAGCCATATTAGTGATTTATATGATTTCATTATGTTATTGTAAGCACTTGCTGATTGTGGATCTTTGGGTAAAACTTAGATTTTGTGATGGATAACACATTATTATTATAACTTGTTTGGTTATTAAAAACCTTTCAAATCATGTAACCTATAGGGACAAAATAATATAAAACCATAAAGGCAGAAGTTTGAAAAATATGTGTGTGGCGAGTATCCTTTGCAATTGTTCTAACACTGAAGAATCAATTAAGATGTTTAGAAGCATAAATTTATAACAAAGGGACATTGATTACTTTTTTTCATGTCTAGGGTAGCTAGAGAAAACTTTTTTCATCACTGAAGAGTAAATATCATGGAATGCAAAAACCTTGGGATTTGGGGTCAGAGAACAAGGGGATTAAATTCTAGGAAGGTGATCTGGGGCAGTTCCTGGATGTCTGTGCACCTCATCTGTAATATTAGGATAATATTATCTACTAAGGTTTTGTGAAAAGTAAATTAGTTACCATCTGAAAGATTCAGTTGCAATGGGCCGCTCACTGTGTTCACTAAGAGTTGGAGTCCAAATTTATCTTTCTAGATATCTGTCACTGGCTTTCAAAATTGGGGCATCTTCTTCACTGGATAGTACTGTAAACATAATAATTTGGATTTTTCTAGCCACCAGATTCTTCAACCTTATGTTGAATTACAATTTTCTCTGCCAGGTGAGATTATAACTTTCTTTACATTTGTTGTATTCCTGATTGATAACAAGGCAAAACCATATTTGAGAACAATCTTGTAACATGAGGTTACTAGATAAATGATGAATCATATCTGTTTTACCCTATTTTAGTGACAATTTCAAAAGGTGACTTTTTCTGATTCTCTTCTTAACCTCTGACATTATATCACATCTTTTGGAACTTGCAGATTTTTATGCATTTAAAATACCCATGAATGAAAATGTACTTATAATATTGAAAGTCAACTTAGAATTCATTTGGTTTTGTTAGAATTTCTACTGAATTGATTAGGAAACTGAAGTCCAGATAGGTCAAGGGAAGAAGCAGAAGCAAATTTAGTAGTAGCCTAACAAAGTACTTTTATTTTATGTATTTGGAGGGCTAGAGGTTCCTTGGCTTAAGGCACAGAGACTAGCTCTTGTGAATCTCATCTTTTAGTCCTAGTGCTTTCCCCAGTCACTTCCCTGTAATTTTATGTCATGAACTTGATATTACCAAATTAATAATGAAAATGTAGATACCTAATTGCTAATTTAGAAAATGCCTCATACTAGGTTTGCTGTAAAATGAGTCATGAAAGATCCTTTGCTGTAAAATGAGTTATGCAGTTAAGACATTTTGAGTTGGAATAGCAAATCATCACGTGATTGCAGTAATCTTAGTGTCCTTTCATACACCTTTCATCTTGTCTTCAGTGTTACATCCACACAAAGTGACGGGAATACAAAAGAATGAAGTATGGTCCTGGACGGAGTTGAAGCTCAGTTTGACTCCTTATATGGACAAACCATATTAAAGCCCACATCTGCCTTTGGATAACAGGATAAAAATATACGTTAAATGCTGACAAAAGTTTGCTTATTTTTACAAAAAATATTTTGTATTTTCTTGCTTACGTAGGCACTGAAAGCAAGTATGTATTTAAATGTGCCGAGTTTATACCTTTCTTCCTTATCCTGGAAGTGAATTACTTAAATAAAACCCCCTTTTTTGAGTTTCTCTTATGAAATGTCATTATATAAGAACAACTTACCAATTAACCTTTGTCAACTCAATAACAGGACAGAATGTACTAGAAACTTACTGCTGACTCCACACAGTGAGTTAAAATCAACTAATTTCTTTAATCGTCTCACATTTTTGTTATTCTCTTTTGGTTGTCGAATGTTATCATAAAACTGAAGGAAACTTATGTTATTTTTTTTTGCTCCAGCAGTTCTCATTAATAATTTTCCCAGCACCCTTCCTGTTTGCAACAGTGAAGGAGACAAGTATCCCCTTTCTGGCTGCTAGTGTTAATGACTGTAACTCCGAAAACAGCTGACATAGAAATGAGAATTTTGCAAAGATGATTAGATAAGTTACGTATTTATTCTTTGTAGTAAGGAACTAAAAAGAAAAATACAAAAAAAGATAGATTGTATGCCAAAAATGTTTGTCAGTAGAATGTTGCCGAAGAGCTGCCTGTGATATTGGAAATGCTGCTTGATTGTTTTGAATCTGTTTCAAGCCTCCTTAGGTTGATTTCCCCCAACCCCCATCCCCAGGCTCCCTATGATGTTTGCTGTATGTTAATTACTTGAGAGTGGGGGAGGGGATTATGATGAGAAGAAGGAATAGAAATGAAAATACTTTCTTTGCAAAATAAGGAGCCTCCGTTCAGTATTTCCCATTCTGTGCATGTGAAAGGAAATAAATAAGACCACAAGAAGATCTCGGGATATTGAAGGGGGATCACTGATTATTTCTAATAGAAAAATCCCTGTATCTTTTTATCTATGTATTTTTTATTGTTATTCCATTATAGTAGTTCCCATTTTCCCCCATTACTCTCCCTTGCCCTACCCACCCCCTCTCCCACATTCAGTCCTCCCTCCCCCATTGTCTTTGTCCACGGGTCCTTTATACATGTTCCTTGGTGAGCCTTCCCCTTCTTTTCCCCATTATCCAGCTCCCTCCTCCCCTCTGGTCACTGTCAGCTTGTTCTTTATTTCCATGTCTCTGGTTCCATTTTGCTTGCTTGTTTGTTTTTTTGAGATCATATGGTATTGGTCTTTTGCTGCCTGGCATATATCTTTTTTTAAATAACTCCCTATGTCTTTCAAATTGTCTGGTAGTTTTCTCTTTAGGTGGCCAGGTGCAGTTATTATCTAGTGTCTTTTATCCCAAGTTGCCATGTAATGATATACAAAGAAAGTGTAAGAATCATGACTTTCTCCTACTTAAGCCCTAAAATATGTCAACATGATGACAGCAAATTGGGAAAAGTCAGAGACAAGTGTTATTTTAATTTTTTTGCAATATTGTTTCAAATGTTTAATTGGGCTTTCTTTAGGCCGATTAGTTGACATTGTGGGGCGGAAGGAAGGGAGAATGAGAAGGGAGGAGGGAGTGACCGCTGGGAGGTGCAGAATGTTTCACCCTGATTTGTGTGACGTGTGGTGATAGAGGCTCATTGGCTCTGACTGGATCACATGAAATTGCTCTTTTAGTTGGTCCAAGTGGTTACATATCAGCGATTTTGTATGCTGCGACATATTAAGTGAACATATTAGTGAACACCGGTGCCCTCATTATTCATTAATTTAACAAGTATTTATTGAGTCCCCTTCGCCTGAGACTAGTGGACTCATATTTTTCCTTTTTGATTGAGTCCTGCTAGTCTTGTAAGACTAGGCTCTAAATTACTTTCTCTAGGAGTTAGTGTATTTTTTTCATTATTTTTATTATTATTATTGCTCAGCAGACTTCTTGATATTCATATAAAGGTGATTAACTTGTATATATATAATTTTTGTCTTACCTTCCCACTTAATACATATTGATATGTTTATAACATGAGAAAAATATGTTATAAAATTTTCATAACTATATTTCAAGGGTATGAAATATTTCTTTAAGTAGATAGTTTATTATCTGTTCTTGTATTGGAGAACATTTAAGTAGTTGGGTTACTGTCTTTGTGCAGAAAGATTTTTTCCATTATTTCAGGTTATTTCTCTAGGATAGAGTCCCCAAAGTGGAATTACTTGGTCAAAGGGTATGAACATAGAAAAATCTCCTGATACATGTCAACTGGAAATAGCCGCATTTTTAATACTGCTTGATATATGAAGTTTGACTCCTCATCAGTCACAGGATATGTTAAAAACTGTTTCAAACGACTCGCTTACATGGTGGTCCAAAGCCATATTCAATGACAATGTCCTAGTCTGGATTAAGGAAAAGGTTTGGAGTTGCTGGTATCAGGAGAACCACTAGCTTTTCTCCAAGGGCATGGCCTCTGAATAAACTGATACCAAAAAGGAAGACCAAGTTCCCGACGCCTACAAGATTTCTTCAAGTTCTGTTTGTAATTATTTTGCCTGGAGGAAATGAGAAAAAAGGAGACCAAGTGTTAGACTATGTCTAGGACTTTTCAAAGAATAAGTTACAATTTTTACACCTTGGGAAAGAGGATATAAAAGAATATGCTTAGGTTTAGATTGTATGTTTTGGTTTAAAAATTTGATAAATCAGAGATAACTTATTAATGACCAGTAATATTTATCCAACCTATTTTTAGATTCCCAGGTATTTACTATAATGTATCTCCCTAAGATAAAATAATTGAATAATTCTAATTATATCCTAACTTCTCTGGGTCTGAGGGGAAAATAAGCCAATGAGGAATGAGTGCCTACATCCGGTGTCATAGCATTGGGTGAGACAGGCTGTGGGGAGCTCGGGGAGAGTAATGGGACCACAGAGCCAAGGTGTGACTGCGGCGGGTATTGCTCTCTGCTTTTCGGATGATGCTCTGAGACCAGCTTACCTGAAATCCAGAAATAGGGGCAGCAATAATCAAGCCATGAATTAAACCATTAGCCTCACATGGGTCACAGTCACATCCAGCAAGGAAAAATGCTTGGACCATAAGAGAAGAGGTGGTCGTCAGGGCCTCTCAGAACCATTTCCATGGCAGGCACTGGTGGTTTTGAGCATGGCCTGTGCATCCAGACAATTTAGATTAGAAACTGGTCGCTACCCCATACTAGCTGTGTGACCTCGGATGAGTTACTTAACCTCTCTGGGCTTTAGTTTATTCATCTGTAAGATGGGGATAATAACAGTCCACACCTCAGTATGGCTGTGAAGATTAAGTGATTTGATACACACTAAGTGCTCTGAATGGTGCTTGGCATGTTGTTAGTGCTGTTTATCTTTTTCTTTCCCATATATTAAAATAAACATTCAAATAGGGTTACAAAAAGCTTTTAGTATATCTATATGTGTGCATTTAACAAATTCACTGTTTATACACAGTACATTTACTGTGTGGATAGCTTCACTGGGGGGATCAAGTCAAAATTTAAATTCAAGGCTCTTCATGATGTGAGCTACGACAAATGGGCCTCCTGGTGTGTCCCTGTGGTTATGCCACTTTTTTCCTTGATCACTGCGCTGATTAAACAGGTGTCTTTTCCTGTTTTAAGTAGCTCATACTGAGAGTGCTCCACTCACCCAAACCATTTGTTGATAAGTGTCTCTGCTTGCCCAACTATTCTAGCAATTTCGGAGCAGCTATTTAGCGCAGAAAAGGTATTGCTGAGATTTCACACATTAGCACTCATGAGATCTGGGTGCATTGAGCCCAGAACCAGGGAGGACGCAGGCAAAGTGGGTCATTCATGGACAGTTGTGTTTCTCCTGTTTCCCTGGCCCTGTGCCGCGGAATGGAAGATTTGATGCTAGGAATAGAAAATATGCAGAACAGGCAGAGGGCTTCTTTTGTTTCTCGTCTGGTTGGAGGCAAATGAAGAATCCACAACTTATCAGTACCAGTCACCCTGCACTTTGGAAGGGGGTATGGAGTAGCTATGCTTGGAAATGTCCAACTCTAGGTTAAAAGTAGGAGATATGATGGGTCCTTCATTGCAATTAGACATTGGAAAGAACACTGTAGAAGGTTCACACCTGTCTACAAGATCTTTACAGAGGACTGTGAGACTTTAAGTGCTGGTCAGACTTGCAAAAATCCTTGTGCACTAAGAAGAATGGTGCCTGAAATACGGCCCAAAGAGTGCTGGCACTTTCAATATTCCAGAGAGCGGACAGCAAGGAAAGGTATGTTATTGCATTTCTGAAACAGGAACACCTCGAGTTTGGGCAAAGAATGGCTATTGAGTTGAGGCCACTTGGATGTGCCTGCGGTACTTAAGACCTTTTGCTTCTTTTGACAATTCGAGTTAGCCATTACATAAGCTGTTTTCATAGCTTTTACCCTCTCTTGGATAATCATTTTCCCGTGTTGCTCAGTATCAGTGTCTCACAATAAAGCGTCTACTTACAAGATGCCAAAAGTAACTGTTATCTTTTGTTTTTCTTTAATATATACTGATATATAAAAAGATAAAATTTATAAACAGCGTTGGCTTTTACTTAAATTATATCCTTGGACCAAATATGAACCCTACTAGACCTGAAAGATGTAATTACTTAAAAATTGACTTAAGGTTAAACAAAAATTTAACTATCTGATTCCAGGGCTATTAGCTATGTGTGAAAGAAAAACTGCAAAACGTTGAGTTGAAAAGATTCATTAAAATTCATGGCAAAACTCACTGGGAATGAGTCAAATTGGAAAATATCGTTAAAACCATTGCAGAATGTGTGTTATGCCTCTGGGGTAATTTATTTGAAAATTTTCTCACACACACATGCCATATACATAAATTTCTATCTGTTCCAACTGTACTTAAGCTTACAGAAAGCATGTTAAATCTCTCAAAAGAGAATTTCTCCATTGTTCTGGGGAGTTCTTTCCACTTTTGCCTCACATGTGTTCCCGCCAGGTAGCTCTCTCAGCTGTTGAGATCACTCAGCTGTTGTGCTGCTTTGTGTCTGAGGGGCAGGGCAGCCAAACAACCTCACGGAGAGGGACCAGTCCGCGTGATTGTGGACGATTCAAGACAACTGGGGAACCGCTGCAGCGGCATGAAAAACAGATTACCCTAGTGAAATAATGATTAATGGAGACACTCCTAGAAACTCCTCAAATTTGTAGAGAATGTTCTTAAATGCTTTTAAAAGTGCTTCTCTTTTTTGGTTTGTATATGCAGAGAAATATAGTGTAACCTAACTTATACTTTAAATCACTAATTTGGAAATGAATTTTTATTAGACTTAAAAAAATTGGAATATACTCTCACCATTGCAAGATTCTGACTTCGTTTTTTTATGTCTTGCCAACAGCTTTTTGAAGTATGTCAGTTCCATGATGATAAAAAGAATAATTTAATATCGTCAAAATTTATCCCTGACATCAGTAATTAAAATAAATTGGCATGCATTAACAACTTTCTTCCGTGGATTATATTGTTCACATAAATAAACACAATTGGCATATTTTTTTCAGCTGATCAATGGGAAGCTTCGCTCATGGGGAAACGGAAGCAAAAATTTTGTAGGCTGAAAATATTTAACTTAAGCACATTGATGGAAAATGGAATTTCTGAGACAAAATTCGTAGATCAATATCATATATTTTAATTTTGGTGAGGACAAAAATAGAGGATGGCTAAATTTAGGTGAACAAGTTGGGAGGAGGAGTGAGTGGTTTTAGGAAAATAAAATGCCCTTCCATTCCCAAACACCGTGATTCATATTAAAGTAATTTATCAAGACACTGTAAGTTATACATATTTAGCTTATAGTTAAAGCAAGGGCCTTAGCCTGAACACGAGCTACGTACTCTCTGAGATTCCACCACATCTGAAAGGTTTGTCGTGTGCCCGTCTGGGAACTATTTGAAACAGGTCCAAGGAGTCTCTGGAGCAGCAGGGAGTCATCTTAAGAAGAAGTCATCCGAAAGCAGAGAAGAGGTCGAGGAACAAGGGCCTCTGTGAAGGAGGGGCAGTTGTCACGTGTTACTCATCTTTGTCTTCCACGTGCCCTTATTTTTCCTAGGGGTTGTTCCAGATCCCAGTGGACAAGTCTCAAAAAGAACTCAGGGAGCTTTGTCAGTTTTTTACTGAAATGTCTAAGACACTAGGGAGCAGAAGGTGGCTCCACTTTTGTGAGTGAGGTAGCAGCGAGTAGGAGGAAGTGGGGGCTTACACACAACTGAGCAGGTGGTGCGCAGTGCACAGCGCTGGGGGTGCGAGTCATCTGCTGAGTCTTAGGCAAGGGCCCTCAGGCGAGGTATTCCTCCACTTCAGTGGAGGGACCTCTGGTCTGGGGTGACATCATGAACACTTGAGACTGCTACAATTTTGGCAGGATGCAGCTCTGATGTAGTGCATGCCTGGGGCGTGGATGGCTTGAGAGGTTGGAGTGGCTCTTGAGAGTTAATAGCCTCATACATGGTAGGAGGTGGCACTGATCCGAGTAGCAGGAGAAGAAGAGGAGGGAGAATGTAATGTGGGAGCTGGCAGGAGCGTGGATTGCGAGCCCAGTGGAGCCATCCAGCAGGGACTCTCGAACTGGTAGGAAGTCACGCTGGGGGAAGGAGAGAGAGTGTGTAAAACTAAAGAAGAAACAGTGTTTTGTGGCTTGTGCTCATACAAATACCCCTTCTGGTTCATGTGCTTTCTGGAAAAGTGGATGCTCTGGCTTATAATCATTTTATCTTTCTGAAAATAAAAACCAAGAACCCATTACATGGTAATAACAACTATAACTGCTACTCCTTAGGACATTACGTGTTAAAGGAAATATCAACAGTCCCTGAAACGGAAGTGCATAGGCTATCAGTAGAGTTCCTTCCCGAAGGCTCACAGGAGCCCAGGTCTGAGAGGGTGGCGGTGCGGGACCAGATGAGATTCTCGAGGCTGTCCAGGGAGGTCCTCCTCTGTGTGGACAGTGTTTCACCCAGCTGTATCCCTTCATTGCGTGCATTTCCGCTCTGCGTGGCCACCTTGTTTCTACTAGGGTTGCTTTACAAATCTGAGACTTAGTTGGCTCTCAGAGTGGATGTATGTCATCTCCTCCCCCAAGTCTTTAACTCTCTGAAATGACTCAGTATCTTCATACTCACCTGGTAGATGGCAAACCTGAGCTTTGTAAGAGTCAAACAGATTACTAACGTGGGCAGCAAGTAGAAGTAGGATCTTACTTTAGGCCCAGATCAAGGTCTTGCTACAACCAAGGATCTGTAAGGTGGTCTCGAACTCTTGCATCCCATAGTGGGTAGGGATAAAATACCTTACGCGTTAGAGATTTACTTTGTAGTGAAATTGCTGCATTAAATGGTAGAACATACCAGTGGTGTTTTCTCAGATATAACAAACATGATTGCAAGAATAGTCAGATAACTAAATTGTCAATCTAATATTGAGTCACAATTGAGTCCTTTGGTATAACCCCGTATCTAACTTTGTAAGAAAGCTATAATGAGGCCCTTTTGATCCTGAGAAAGAACACAGCCTCTAACTGAGGTCTGTTTCTTTATGAAGCTAGCCTACATGGGATTCATCACAACTCTGACAAAATGTGAACCCAAACTTGGTTTCTTTCTGTGGTCATATATTAGGATAATTGCTTTGTTCTGGGTGTTGTTATATTTTATCTATACACAAACAAATGGAAAAACTTAACAAGAATTATATATGGGTATTGTCTCCTTTGTAAATACACAATTAGCAAGAGGAGTTGCAGAAAAGAAAACTGGGTGAGAACAGAAAAGTGATTCATAGTGGATTTGGAAAAGCTAGAGATTCTAGCACGGACCCAAATACTGCCCTGTCTTTTTATTTACCTGTCACGTGTGTGATTTTTACTGTCTAATTAAATGATAGTCTCCCTGAAGATAAACAGCGTCACTTATTCTTTGTACTCTCTGCAGTGCGTGAGTGTGGTACAAGCAGAGTAGACAACAAGAAAATCGTTTTTGTGTTGAAATACAGACTTACAACTAACCCAGATCTTAATTCCTGCTAGGGCTTATGTTCTAAAACCACCTCCTCTGCATCCATTTTATTTGAGCTACAAAGTGGCCATGTGCAGGAAATGAAGTTACCATTTCATTTTGCAAGGCTCTGTCCAAATGTCAACTTTTCCAGGAAGCCTTTCCAGGCTCTTTGCTTTGGGTTAGATGTATTGTTTTTCTGTCTTCTGTACATGCTGAATATGAAGCACTTCTCTCGCTATTTTAAAGTTGATTTGATTTGTTTGTTTTTCCTCTGGGTCTGCAAGCCCCTTGAAGGCAAGGGCCCCAGATATCTCCACACCCACCGCACTTGCCCCAAGTCCTACCACTGCATAATACATGCTCAATAAATGGGTGTGATCGATTGGTCCCCACAGTTCTTTTTAAAATGACAATTTATTTGTATATAGAAATATAGTCATTTATATATGGAAACACTTATTTTTGAATGGCCCAACTAGTTTTGTAGTAATGTGGAATCACTAAGAGCCATGAGCTTTGATTTAAATCAAGTGTGAGGCACCTCTTAAAGTGAAAACCATAGAACTGAAATCTAAGTCTTCAGTATGACCACATTACTAGAGTATTACATATTCCCATCTCTGCTGGCTTCTTCCATTCTAGGAGGCACTGGGAAATGTTCCCATTCGGTATGTATGAGGAGTGACTGACAAAAATCAGAAGTCAACGGCTCTCTCCATGATGTGTAAATGTGATTTTATTTATTTCATTCTCATCTAAATATGATATTATTTATTTATATAGCTGCTGTATGAAAGTGTTAGCAGTGGACCACAGGTCAGAGCCCAGTGAGTCTCCCCTGACTAACATGGTGGCAGGGGGAGGTTCTTAAACTGAGCACGTGCAAAGCTAGCAAGATAGTTGGGTAGAGTGACAAGGCCCTCCTCTCCACTTCTAGTACCAGATTGGGAGTGGGACCAGGGGAAGGCAGGCACACGTGCCATGGAAGTCAAAATGGCAGTAGGGGGAGGTGCTGGACCAAAGAGACCTGTAAGTCTAGCCTGGGGAAAGAAAGGATTGGTTGGAAGATGGACTCCCCCGAAGCACTTAAAAGCACCTGGTCTGTTTCTCACACAAGCTAATATAGTCCCAGGTGAAAAAAGAAACTATCTTTTTTCTCTCCCTCTCTCCTGCTCCTTGCTCTTGCTTGTGACCTCAACTTGCAAGTCAGTACACTTGTTCTCTCCATGGTCCATGTGGCCCATGGCCTTCAGGAGGAAGCCTCTCTGGCTCTTTTGCCCACCTGGTGATACATTCACCAGTACGTTGGAGCACTCTGCAGCTCTGGAGTGTGCTACCTCGCAGCCCCAGCTGCCATATGGCCCAGTGCCATGCAGGCTCCACACACAGACTCCAGGAGGGAGTCTGAAATGGACAGTAGCTGGGAACAAGGTAAGCTATAGGGGTGACTACTTAGCAGCTGCCTGTGGGCTCTGAGTTTAAATTGGAGCCAGAACTCTGGACACCGGTTTTTGTCTTGGCCTTGCTGAGAATGGCCCGACTTTCTCCATAGTTTCGCAGAGGAGATGGATTTTGACCTGGGGTGTCTGCCACTCTTCCAGACTGCACAGCATCCGAATGAAAACACTTTCCTGTTTTACCAGGAACTGCCTCTCGGGTTTGGCTTTTGTGGTGGCAGGCAGATGACCCTCTTTTTTGTTTGGTAACAAAAGAACTGTTGACTTTTCTTTTTCCATCTAACTTAAGTGATAAGGGTACTTGAAAAATGCATTTCTTTTTTTTTTTATTCACCTCGCTATTGCTCAGCAGGCTGGCCTCAGCACAGTGGTTTTCTGTTTGTTGCTGTACCACCTTGAGGAAGGCTGCAGCTCCCTGAGTCCTTGAAATGTTACTTCTCTGCTCCCTTGTTCATTTTCAAAGTAATAGAAATGTACCTACTCATTTCTTCACATGTTTATAAAAGTACTTTCAAATGGGTTCATTGTTTGGTTCTATTTTTAACAGTCATGAGACATTTGATAACTATATTATCAGGTCTCTGTTTGCAAGTATCCGGATGTTACTGTTGAATTGCCAAAACTGTTTTCTGAATTTGTACATAGATTTGGCCTTTGGCTTACAAATCACAATATCACCATACAGTTTTGTTTTTTAGCATGAGTGAAATGAATGTTTCTCCAGCCACATTCTATGCATTTAGAGAAGGGGTTATTCTTCTTCATCTGTAATAATCACCATCGTTGCTAGTAGGTTTCTGAAGAATGGCAGTTGGAAAAGAGCTGGAGGGTTGTGTTGGTGCAGCTTGCTGTAGCTGAGTTTATGAGTTACAACTGCTAATCCAAATGAAATACAATTTTATTTGAGGTATCTACAAGTGGAGGAATGGCTATTAATTCTGCAAATTCCAAAATAACTAATGTACTTGGTTTGAAGCCAGGTACACTGTGAGTTCTGGTTTTAAGTGCTCTTGTGGGAAATACAGAGAGAGAGACTTTAACATATGGATTCTCAGAAGAAAATGCAACTGTTCCATACAAGAAATATTGAGTTATTCTTAGTACTTTTTAATGTGTGGTTGACTATATATTTTCGAGTGGTGCCATTTTTAACACTTGGAAATTCAAGCCAAAGATCTTCATTTCCTGGGGTAATTTTAGTAACTCACCCATTTATGTAGCAAGCATTTAGTGAGGATTGATGGTGTAGCCCTGTACTTGATTTGATGAGAAATGCAAGGAAAGTAGAAGCAAGATCTGTCTTCATTGAATTTAAAGTATTGTTAGGAAATAAAACTGATACAAGAATATATGTGTATATATTTACACAAATATATTAGTAGAAAGCAAAACGGTATTGCATGTTCATGTATTAAAAAAATACACGTTGACTCCTTGCTATGCTTTGGTTTAGGCAGAGGTTTTGTAGCACCTGCCTTTGAGGGGCTCATAATCTGGTGGCATGTGGGGGCGAGTAGACGGGTGGGGTGATAGTCAGGGGACGGGCCAATGATCTGAGTTGTCAGGAAAGTGCTGTTGACACGGCTGCAAGGGCTGCCTGTCAGACCTGGGGAGGCCTCAGAGAAGAGGAGGAGTTCGAGGAGGTTTTCCTGGAAGAAAGAGCAGGCAAGCTGCAGTGCGCGTACGCACACACTGAGAGAGGGCAGAGAAGAGAGTCCTGTGCAGCCAGAAAGCCTCCTGTGAGAAGGGACTGTGAGAAGTCTGTGTCCCACGATGATAAATATTTATAATTTACATTATTTGATGTGTGCATGTCAACGGGAAAAGTGGGAAGGGAGCCCAGGTAGGAAAACCGTCGTGGGCAAAGGAGCAGGAGGTGGAAATATGCACACACAAGGAGAACATGCCTCTGAGACGGGCCCTTTAGTAAAAAGAGATCAAATTAGACGGATTTAGGGATGGACAGCGTCTGGCTGAAGGGCTCGGTCAGATAAAAGCTGTTTAAGAAATAAGATCTCATGGGGGTGCTAGTTGTTTTGGGGTGAGGCAGCACAGTGTATTTGTTAAATGCACAGACTGGGCTCCATTTGTGGTGCCATCAGTCTCTGGCTCTGTGACCAAGGGCGAATTATTCACCCTGTCTGTGTCAGACACGTGCATGCACGTACACTGAGTAATGGAAAACTATTATGGGATGTTAAGCAGGGCCGTGATAAAGTAACGTGTCAGGAAGGTTATCCAGGTAATGACATACAGGGTAGATTTAAATGAGGGATATTTCTGGAGGCTGGAAGGTAAGATGGGGAGATTTCATGGACATAAGGGAAAAAAAACAGGGGGGAACTGGAGCAGGCTAGAGAAAAACTAATAGGTTTGAAGAGAAGACATATTTCAAAGAAAGAAAGCACTGTTAGAACTTGAGGGGTGTACGTGGGGATGTGAGCCGCTGTAGCCACAGATGACTCTCATGGTGAGGTCTGAGAGGCTGGGAAACGCGTGGTGCCATAGACAACAAATGGGAGAGTTATGCATGGATGGACCTCAAAGCTTAGTAAATGAAATCTACTGCACTTAGCCCGAATTGGCTTGAATAATAATAATCATTAGCTAGAATTTCATCTTCCTTTGTGCTTTGGTGCAATTCTTTTGCCATCTGTTCTAGGAACAATTCAGGATGTCAGTGCTTTTCAAACGGTAAGCTAATTCTAAACGGAGAGGTTTTGATTTGAAAACATGTACTTTAAAAGCATTTAATTAAAGTAAAAATCAGAGAAAAATAAGGGAAAACGTAACTTTTCAACCTCTTGGAACTTTACGGAATAAAGTTGAAAAATTATTTCAGTTGGGAATAAAAAAAAAACCCAGTGAAATGAAATAAAACAAAACAAAAACTAGGTTAAGAAATGACCCTGAGGCAAAGTCTTAAATCTTGAAGGTCAATAGGTCAGTATACTTTAAAAACTGTAATTACAGCTCTTAATTCTTCAATGGGCTTACTGTGTCATGTTAAGGCTATTCACTCCCATAAACCATAGCCCATAATGTCAATCGAGGTATCCTTATTGCTTCTCCAGGTATTATAGAAGCTTGATATGTTTTTGTTTCATTAATCTTTTTGCAGAGGCCAGTGATGAGTTCATCTGACTCTTTTCCATCAAGTTGAAAATTCTTTTCAATTAAAAACTCATCTCTACAGATGGTATTAGCATTAGGAGTGGCCTATTCTGTCTAAAGTAACCAATATTGCGATATTTCAGGACTTTCTCTATAAATCATTGGAAGTAGAATTGACTCAAGGGTTTCAGTTGTGTGTATATGTGTGTGCGTATTTAAAGTGAGTAGAAGTTGATTTGGTGAGAATTTGGCTGGTATGCTTTATTGTTGCTAGAATGGATCAGTTTCATCTCAGTGTCTGGACAATTTTGTTGCACATTAGTGTGAAATATTGTGAATGTTTTAACCAAGTTATCAACTATGAAATAGTTTATCCAAAACATTATGATTACAAAAGTGATAATAGAAACAATTTAAACTAGGAGAGAATGCTCTGTTAAAGAGGATTAGAAAGACCATTTATTGAATAGTATGGATTTCTTCCAAGCCCCTGTGTGCAGAAAGCATGCAATGCGTGAATAATTCATCTAGAAATTCTATCATGAAGTTGTATCAGTTTCCACAGTAAAACCTGGCCATGGAGGAGGAAAATACATCAACATCTGTGACAAGCTCTATGAAGAGACAGTGGCAAAGCCTTTCAGGCACCAGGAGCAAAGCAAAATATAATAAATTCACTTAAGTGTCAAATTTGTGTCGGCTGAATAATGACACCATATGTCTGGGTTGCTATGTCACTGTAGGCTGCTCTGAAAAAAACACATGGCTTTATAGAAACGGCTGTCAGCCTGGGGAAAAAAAAACCTTGCTGGCTACTGCCTTTCTGTCAAAGAAAACAGAGATTGCCGAATAAGTGCAGTGTCCAATTCTCAGAAATAATAGGAATTTTTCATTTGTTTTAACGAATCTGTCAGCATCAAGGTTAGCTTGCTGTTTAGAAATGGGCGTGTAGATTTAGGCTGTCTTAGGAGTGTTTCTTCAAATCCTTCAAATGATTTGTTGCAAGGCTTTGAAACTCATCCATTGGCCTGCTCCGCATGGGTTTCATGATCCACCTTGTCATCATATAGCTCTCTGAGTAACTCTCCTCACAGGATTTTATAAGCATTGTCTCACTAATCGTCACAGCATCCCTTGGAGGAATCAAGGATTCAGATATTCTTTTGCTCCAGAGCAAACTGAGGCACAGGAAGGTTATGGTCACATTAGCACTCAGAAAGCGTGATTCTGGAGACAACTCAACATTCTTTATGTCAGGTAGTTGGCATTCAACCAGGCGTACCAGACACTCTTTATGTGAAGGGGGATTTGTCTTTCCCCCCGGGGCCTCTTCCTCCTTTCTGCAGACAGACACACTGCTGGCCTGGTGCCTGCTTCCTGGCTGCTCGGCCACTCTGAAGGTCCTGTGCCTGGGTTCGAGCAGTTAGGAGAGTGAGGATTCCACAGATTGCGCAATGGGGTGCTGTTACCAGAGGGTTCATGCCTGGACACAAGCCCCGTCGCATGACGATTGTGTCTTGCTCTAAACAGCCTGGGGCTCTGCAGAGTTCACGGTCCCACCGCGCACTGGGATCGGCAGTCCCATCTCAGCTGTACACGGCCGGCTTGGTCGGTGCCTTGCTTGTCCATCATAATCAGTCCAATAGTACTTACAGCAGATTGTGGCAAAGATAAAGCATTTGGAATGGGTTATAGTTAATTTTAATCATAAGGGCATAGGAAGGACAGATTGTGTGAATCGATCTGTTATAAGGAAAATTATATATACAGTATATTAATTTTCCACATAAGAGCCTTCCCCCAAAGAATTTAAAAACACTAAACTAAGTTTTGACCAATGACCATTTTAAGAGAGGTTTCCACCCAAATGGTGACTAGCTGGATCACTTGGAGAGCTGTCCTGTGTGTGCGTACGTGAGCACTCTCAGAGACGTGGATCCACTGGACCTGGAGGACAGCCTGGGGTTAAAAAACCCCTCCCCTGGCAAAACTGATGTGAAGTCAGTGATTTTCCAGAGGGCCTCACATTTCCAGTTCTCATAGCCTTGCCACTTGGGAGCA